>OU452224.1:26027588-26215088 GCA_911728455.2 Marthasterias glacialis
AAATGTTCACAGATTTACATATACCTTACATGGTATAAAGTTAATGATGGTAGAAAACTTTTCTTGAAATATTTCTGCATGAAGTGTTATCGTTTTTAAATAATAAATGAAATAAGATTCAAAAAATTTAAAAGTTTTCATCTCAGTGAGACGAAAACTCTGCCCATGCGTACAAAAATGCTGACTGCATATATTTTACAGATTTCTCGCAAACGAAACAACAAAATGAGCTGATATTTTCACAGGTTGGTTTTATTACAAATTATCTTGATTTGTGCATAGAATGGAAGCATTTAAAGTCAGTTTACCAATGATGAGATGGGGCTTTGAAAATATTAATCATCAGAGCATCCCAAAAAACCAATAGGCCTAACTTTGCTGGATCCATGTGGTTAAAATTTCGTCCACCCTGTCTTTAAGGTCAATAACCCACCCTGCAAGCCCAAAGCCATTATAAATCACTGTGGGGTGAATTGGAGTGCCAGCCAAGACTTAGACTTGTGTTATTTAAGATCCACGGGCCGCACAAGCTGTTTTCACAAATTGCACACCGACCTGTGCCAAGGGAATTCTTGACACAGGGGTTAATCAATTACTACACTGAGACAGGTGGCTGCTGTCTTTCAACACTCCTTACTCTGCAGTGGTTAGGGTCTGGCCAATGGGAGTCTACAGGCTTGTGGGGTATACCAGGGTGAGGATTACATGGAATCTTGGCCTTATTGGCCCATTGAAAAAAAAAATTATGACCATATTTGGTAACATTTGGACCATTTTTTTAACCTGCCCGCTGACGCCAGGGTTTTAATGGATGGTCTATTATGTCCGACAATAACAACACTTGAACCATTATGTCCGACCCATTGTGTCCGACAAACCATTGTATCTGTAGGACACAGCGGTTGGACATAATCGTTCGTCGTACACAGTTGGTCGGACTTAATGGATCAACATTTTTCGCCTGTGACGTAATACTAATAGTCCATGTCGGACACAATAGTACGTAAAACACGTTCCACTACTCGAACGTCTTTAGTTAAAAAATGTTATCATTAGTGTGCAGTGGGCTCGGTGGATAAAGCACAGGTTAAACCTTGCTTCAAGACTGTCAATGAATGGAGATGATCGTTATAAATAAATATTGATTTCATTCCTCCTGTTAGAAATTAAAGTTTGGGAGTGTTTGACTATAGTCGATCTTTTTAGCAGGAAAAGGAAATATAATGAAATAATAGTCAATAGTGATACAAACAGTAAAAGTAAGTAAGCAAATAAAAGGTTTTATGCTAACCTTTTTGAATTCTCGTTTTAAGCAGAATTAAACATTAAAAGATGTCCTTGTTTCTCACAGCATAGCGCCACTATTTCTTCTTCTTCTTTCTTTTAAATCTAGGAACATTTTACGCCAGGTCATGCATGCTCCATGCGGGGGCGAATGCGAAGAAATATCCGCTGGATTCGCTCAGCAAGCCTTAGTCTCAACAGACCATCAAGTTCTCGATCACGGATCAGGGACTTCCGATTCACATTCGTCCCTGCGTATAGAGTACGGGCCCCGGCTGTGTATGCTCTGTCTTGAGGAACTGGGCCCCTACGGACAGTTCCCCTGTTCGTAGGACTCGACGTTCCACTTGTACTGTTCGATAGTTTTGCACAAGATGCAGAGGTTGACGAAGGTTTCCTGCCTTGCGCAGACTGGAAGGCGAGCACGACAGTCTCCAGTCAGGACTGCGGGAGTGCAGAATTCTGGGTTCTAAAAAAAAAAAGAAAAATAAAAAACCTTAAATGAAAAAACTTAATGAAAAGAAATAAAATAAAAAGAAATATTGAGTGTGAAAAACACGGTGAATTCATGACATCGTAGACTGAAGCGAAACCAACGGGGCCCAATTTGATAGAGCTGCTTTAATACAAAAAGTAGCTACGCACAACAACAGTGGGAGACTTTGAAACGCTAGGTGGCAGCAGACTAACCAGGTAAACTGTCACTGTTTACATAGTTATGAGCATGCGCATAATTATTTCCGAAAACAATGGATTTACCTGGTAAGTGTACTACGACCTAGCGTCCTCAAAACTTCCCATAGGCTTACCAGAATAAGATTATCAGCAAAAATACAATGTCACATGTAAAATCTGTGACTGGTATCCTGTTTATTTTTCGCTTAGCAGAGAGTTGATAAGCATAATTCCATGATTAAGAAGCTCTATGAAATTGGGCCCTGATCTTTACCACAGTCTTGCAATTCTGCATGTATACAGTCTTGCAATTCTGCATGTATACAACAATCTATGTATACAGTAATCCGAACAGCGCTCGTTCATGGCGGTTGACACCACCCCAGCTATAGACCGACCCATTAAGCCCCGCCCCATACGCGTTCGCCATTAACAGCCTTGGGGACGCCACCGAAACCGACAAAAGTCCGACACGATCAAACCCTATAAGAAAATGTAAACATGTGTGTGCGTACTTATAGCGCGCGCGTTCATGCCGTACAGTGTGTCATTGCATAGACGTACATTGTGCTGCCCACGAGTACAGTAGTGACATAGCTGTGATTGGTCAATATTTTTAGGGACGGGGCTTCATGGATCGGTCTATGGCCGCCTCACGCGCACGCAACCGCGACAATATCGCGTCAGTCACACGTACCAATCAACATGGATGATTTAGAGTGCCTGTGCGTCGAAGCGCGCATGCGGAGGCCATAGCTGCGGTGGTATAAACGCCCATGAACGAGCTGCTCGGATCAGTCTACACACATTGCCGTCTAAATCCGTGGAATTTCGTGGAAATTAAGGGACAGGACTCTTTTGAAATTTTAACCTCGCTTTCATTGGTTGAACTTAAGAAATTGAAGAAGCCCCCAGACTCGGATTAAAGTCTCAAATAGCTTTCAGACGCATAATAATTGAACCAAGATTAAGTTAAAAAATAAGTCCTGGTAACCAGTGTCGTTGCCAGTTGGTGCCCACCAACTGGCTACGTCACTGCTAACCAGGACTTAACTTGGGGTGTGGGAGCCCCCTCTAACAGAACCCATGCGCCCCGCCTCCCCAAAGGAGGTTGAACAAAATACATCAAAATCACACAATTTTTTTAATTTGTTATATATTTTTTTGCCACCGCTGTTTTTTTTTTTTTTTTTAGAATACTCACGTGTAAAAAACAATTCTTGGAACTTTGATTTAATTTATTTATTAATATTTTTTTTTTTTTTTTTACTGTTATTAAGAGTTGCCTATGAGCGATTAAACGAGTGATTTGAGCACAAAATTAAACACCTAATTGTGGCAGCTTTGGAACCGAAAGTAGCCAAAAGCAACGCGCATGCGTCTTTAATGTCAGTCCCACTAGCTGCCTAAAAGCGTTTGACATATAAATTGGGGAGCATTCACCTCATTCGTAATCGCCGTATCGAATACATTTTACTCTCAAGAATTCGTGTTGAAGTGTATTGCTATTACTTTACCACACTACTTTTCTCGTCTATTACTGGCAAACTCCGTCAATGACCGACGTAAAATGACTGTTCCTAATGCTCGTACTTACCAAATACCCTTGACTCTCTGCACGGCAGTCATCAATCAGAAAGACTGTAAAGAAAGAGAGAGAGAAAGAGAGAGAGATGGAGGGAGTCAGGAAGCCAGACCAGTCTAGGAGCCACGCTGCAAAAACTGGGGTGTTAAATTGATTCTCTCGGTATCTATATAATATGACAACACCAATATGGTGTTAGTTATCCCCATTGCTTTATCGTTAGTAAAATTAACACCATGTTGGTGTTGTCATATATAGACAATTAACACCCCAGTTTTTGCAGTGCAGGCAGTGGCGCAGCCAGCATCTTTTTTTAAAAGGGGGGGGGGACAAAGGGGGTGGCAGGCACATTTTGTACAGGGGGGCAATTTCAGTTAAAATTGCCTGATTATAGATCATTTCACAGTGTCCAGAGGCTGACGGTGGGGGGGGGGGGCAAGCAGGGGTGGGGGCAATATGTTTCAGCTGCCCCCTTTTGCCCTCCGTTGAGTACGCCACTGAGTCAGGTTGAAGTGATTGAAGCACAGAAAGTATAATTGAGGGTGCTTGCGCCGCTTCGTGCGAACCCCCTCCACATCTGTGCTGCTTTTTTGTCCACAGTCACTTTTCTTTTGTATAACACATTTCATCCCAAAGGCGGTAATAATTAGCTTAATATTGTTTTGAATCCAACTACCTAAATACGTGCAGGCAGCGGCGTATAGCCAAGGTGTGTAGGGGGGGGGACTGGGGCACGCGCCCCACCCCCACAAATTTCCAGTGCCCCCAGGTGCCCTCATAAAAAGATGTAGATACATGTAATTCATTCGAAAACATGCTGCCTACCCCACCCCCACACTGAAAAGCAATACCCCCACCCCGAATGAAAAAATCCTGGCCACGCCGCTGTATGCAAGTGAATTGCATTGAACAAAAACACGTACAAGGTGTTTACAACTGTGTGCGAATGCCTGTTCACGAGAATTTTAACCCATTACGTACTCTCTTTGTTAAATTGAGCGTCCCAAAAGTATGTATAATTATTCTTATCTTATTCTTAACAGCAATGAATTGCATTGAGTAAAAACAAGTCAAAGGTGTAAAAGAAAACCTTGTAATACCGTGCTGTTCATAAAAAAATGTTAACCCGTTACAAACTCATTTGTTAATTGAGCGTCCCCAAAAGTATGTACAACTATTCTCACCACCAGCAGCAAGGCAGAGCGCCGTCAATACAAACACCTTCATGATGAAGCAAGACGCAGTCGAGTTGTCCTAGAATAGAGCTTGTTGGTGTCGGCCAATGTCGTGGACGTATTGCGAGAGTGTGTTGTGTCTGTGCGACCAATGCCGCACCCTTTTTATACTCTTGAGGCATTTTTATTTTCAGTAACAGACGATAAAAGAGAGACTATTACTGATTAACCAATGCAAATATTAAAACATTATGTTCAGGAACGGTATTGATTTGTCAAATAGGGCTTTGACATTTTGTCAGGTTTTTCTTTCGGTTCGAAGTCGGTTGAGGGGGAGGACGTTCGTGCAAGTATTTTTTTTCTAGTCATATTTCGACTCCTTGGTTGATTTGAATTTGAAAAAAAAGTTAAGTGTACCAGTAACTGTGGTTATTATAATGTAGTAGTCCTCAAAAATCAAATTGACTCAAGTGGAATTGATAACCACCACGGTGTTTTATCTCCCGGTATTCTTAAGAGAAAAGGGGGGGGGGCTTCAATCACGATGCAATCATCCAGTCACAATTCCATGCTACTATTGTATAATTCTAATTTTAGTACATAACAGTATTTTAATGATTTCTACCATCTTGCAATTATGTATCGTTGTTGTTATCGTGTACGTACATGACATTTAGTATGTACGTACACGATAATTACGTGGACGTAAGGATAACTGTCGTGTACATACAAGTTAACTATTGTGTACATACACGACAAGAGTGAGATTTTGTTTTTATTCACGTGGCGGCAATACGCTTCCGTATTAATGCCGTCTTAATTTATTACTGAGCTGGGAAAATTGTAACAACATCAGTTACTGAACTCTTCTCTCGCCTTTACACGGTCGAAAATGCACAATCTCACCCACGGTAGAGCCAAAGAATGTCATTCAGACAACTAATTTCACACTTTTGCGACCATCACTTCGAATTGCAATGCTGACGTCGTTTCAAATAAAGCAGCGCAGAATTCTTCCAACTAAATGACTTGCAACTTACGCCTATATTCATGTGTCGTTATTTGTGTTTTGTTTATAATATAATGTTAAATATGACATTATTTTGCTATGTTACAACACAACATATGATGACGTTGCCGCTTCAAAATTACCAGCACGTGTTACTTGATTGTAATAATAGCTTACTTGTTTTGGTATGACTGATGTTTTCCATGGACACACCAGGTGGTTGTTGACGAACACGCACTCCACAGAGCCCCAGAAACACTCTTCTTTATTTGTGTTTCCACCACTCAAAGAACACTCACCTATAGAAAACACTTGAACATCGGTGATTTTAAAGGTCGCTCGACAACACGACCACATTCACTACGTCACAAAGCAATCGTTAAAAGTTCCAAAGTAATCGTTAAAAGTGAAGCTTGTCTGTAACTGCGATCAATTATTTGGTGTGTCTGTACCGGACAAAAATAAGTTCAGTTGATTATACTCTACATTACTCCCGGCACAAATATTATATATAAAAATATACTATTGTACTATTGTGTACTATTGTACTAACCGACCACTGGACATTTTTTTTCCCACACTGCTGTAGTTTGATTGGTCATCAACAATCCGTTTGTCTGTAATTCATTTACTTTGATCGGCTTTCTTTTTCCCATCTATTTTGGATTCCTTCCCTCAATTTTAATCCCCACTTTTTTCTATAAATGGATCCGTTTTTATGTTTGTGCTTGTTTTTGCCTCTGACGAAGGTCCAGTTTGGATCGAAATCTAAAGCCACCAACCCTATACTAGTTATATATATAGATACAATGTATAATTCTAATTCTGTACGAAACAACAGTTCAACCTGATTTTTTAAAAAATGCAACGGGAAATTTATTGTATGGTGACCAGCACCCCCCCGAGACCAAGACGTTTACTCCAAGACCAAGACCGAGAGCCAGACCCAAACCCAGCACCCCGAGACCCAGACCAAGACCGAGCAATTCCAGACCAAGACGGAGACCAGTGAGGTCCGCGGGGGAGACAATTCTCAAGATCAAGACTGATCCTGAGACCTTTATTGACACACACACACACTCACCCTTACATAAAATGGCAGTTAAGGGGTCCTCCTATTGTTGTTCTATTATTCCCTTTTCTGAAGAATTCCTGTGTGGGGTAGCACTACAACAAAGAAAAACCTTGTGGGGTAGCCTTGTTCCATTGTGTAAAGTGCCAGTAAGTTGGTGAGCGTAAGGGCACTCACACACACTCAAGTGTGTAATGACCTCCAATTGTGCACCATCCTTTGTTCAACTCTGTGTCCTGACAAACGTGGACCCCATTGTTTTCCTTTGCAATAGAAATCATGGACCTATTGTCCCTTTTGTTATTACTTCTCGGTTTGAAGGTCACTACAACTTACAAGTAGGCCTACACACAACCACGCCCAGTCGTAAATCACCATTATGTCTGAGGACATCTGTTACTTCATTCTATTGTTCCTGTACTGAAGCAATCTCCATTGGTTGTTGTACACAAATCGCGCCCGAGAACCCATGAAAACAAAGAACTAACTAGTGAGGACCTATTGTCCCTATAGACTGTGTAAGTCTCGCGCGTATTCGAATATTTTTGGGACCATTGTGGTCCCACACACATTGTTTAACATGTAAAGGAAACAAAATCACGCGCTTTAGCGGACCCTTATGTTCAAATACGCGCAAGACTTACGCAGTCTGTTGTAAAATGTCCTCGGAGCATATGGTCAAAAATGCCTCCACACACAAGTGTGTAAACACGCGCAATCGGGGAAACCCTTTTGTTCCTGTTTTACTAAATTTCTTTTGCAAAACCTTCCAAATGTTTTGAACACTTGTTACAACTGGGGACACTTTGGCGAACCGGGGACTCTATTGTTCCTTTTTGTTATAGGTCTCCGGTTTGAATGTGTATACAAACTCACACGCCCCAAACTGAGTATTAACAAAAAATGGATATGATTTTAGTTATTTGCGTGCATGCAATTGGCTCATCTGTTTTTATTTCGTTGCTTTGTCCTTCGCTTTCCCCTACACCCATTTTAGAGTATGGCGCCGCTGCTTTTTGCACGACAAAATGATAGACCGATTACACGACCCGCGTCACGTGACCTATTGTGGTTATTAAATGTTAACAAACACGACGTCCTCTTTCACGTCAATATGTCCGTGCAGTCGACCATACTGGAATGGGCAAAAAGTGATGACGTAATTTTGCAACAGCACAGACTTTTCGCGTTCACGTTTACGTTTTTCCTCACGTAACGTGCAGCTAAACCTCCCTATTGTGCTGCCCACGTGTACACTGATGACGCAGCCAATGCTGTGATTGGTCAATGCGTTTAGTGGGTGTGGCTTAATGGATCGGTCCGAATAGGCGGCCGCAGCTGTAGCTAAGGGCTCTGTGTGCTTCAACATGTGTTGTTTTATTGTGGTGATCCAGCCGCATCTAGCCCCGGTCGCTTTATATTCAGAAACGGCCATTATTGTCTCTATACATAAAGAAAGGACTTCTCTATGGTCTCTACGATAGCTTCGCACATCCCCATCGCTGGGATGGGCTGAAGTATGAGCACGCTCATTGGTCCATTGTCCGTGACGCAATTACCCACGTCTTTTTATGCACTTCATGGATGGATAGCATGCAGCGTTCATGTTGCAACAACCAACAATATCAGTGTTGTGATTGTGCGCGCTGCGCCAATCAGCCGAAGGCCTACCGGCATAATGCCAGTCCCATCATGCATCACTTTGTGGCATATGCATGACGTACATCCTGAAAATTCAAGAACTTGTATAACCTCATCAGCCCATTTTAGATGAGGCCAAGCGAATACGATGACTGCCATCAAACTGGATTTCGTGGTTTCACAGAAATTGACGAAACTGTAATAACAGTATAACTAATGTGGCATAGCAGATCATACACAGTCATGCAGCCATCTCCTGATATCGATATCTCATGAATTAATTGTAATTCATTAACCCATCAGGACCGGGGGGGGGGGCACAATGTACCCCTTACCAAATTTTCCCCCTTAACTTTTTAACGCTTAGTCCAATCACCGCGATTTTTGCTGACTTTTTTCAAAATATATCTAGGATCATATTGGCAAAAAAATAATTGATACCGGGGGTTAGCTGTTGCCATGGCAACCATTTGTTTGACCTTGGATCAAACGATTTTACTTTTTTAGCCATTTTAAAAACTGTTTGAACATAATTTCCAATTATTTTTGATGTCTTTGCCAGAAAAGTGATAGTGATGAGTCACATGATAGTCTGTAATGGTTTTGGGAATTCAAAATGGCCGTCATTTTTGGCGGCCATCTTGGATTTTGTGTTTTCAGCCTATTAATTAGGGGGTCAAATAATATCAAGTTTTTTAACAATAGAATATTTTCAACATGCTAATTTCTTACTTTTCAGACCCAAAAAGTATTTAGGTTCGTCAACCAAGCCTGATTAGTTCTCCCTTGGCTGCGGCCATTTTGATTTTAAAGTGAAAAAACGCAAAATGGGATAAATTAATGGATTAGAACGCACCCAAAGGTGACTTTAGTAACTAGATTAGGTTCGAATTATATTGATCTTGTAAAAATGTACAAGTTTGCCAAGTTTCAACACCTTAGGACGAAAAATACAGGTTATGGGAAAAACACGATTGTTGACCAAAAATGGGCAAAAACTGTCAAAAACGCCCTCTAGTGACGATTTTTGGAATTTGTTTGATGTCATCAGACATGTCAGATAGAACTCAGTGCTATGAACATTTATGGAAAGTTTCATCAAAATCAGTCAAACACTCTGGAAAATAGGGGGGGGGGCACTATGTCCCCCCGGTCCCCGTACATCCAAAAAAGCCCGGTCCTGATAGGGTTAATTAATTGTTGTAACAATGCGACTTTTAAATTATTAGGTATTATTGACACTAACGGAGCCACTCGGTAGCCATAGCCGTCGATTCAAACACGGCCTCGGTCTGGTTTGGTTTTTGTTTTTTCCCCTATGACTGCTTCTTGTCTTTTTTCACGATCACAACGGTCACAACGGTTAATTGCTTATAATTTGTTTTCTTCCAACGCTAGCTTTTCTGAAGATTTTCTCTGTGGATATCAAATTCATTGTATGTCTACAAATTTAGAATAAAATAAAATACATAAAACAATGTTGCAGTAACACCGCCCATAACACCCCAGTCTGAAACTAGCCACAATATTGTGCGTTTTGAGATGAGATGATGTATGTTGTGAATAATTATGAGCATGTATTTGTGATTTGTAATGTCCTGTCGGAGCCACCGTAATTATGAAAGTGTCAACGTCACTTTCAGTCTTTGCTCAACTTAGGCCGATCCGAATAGACCGATTGCGCGACCAACGTTTACATGTCATCACGTGACCTGTTGTGGGTACTACGTCATCTCATCTGATGGCAAACTACGTGCGAATACATGCACCGACAAAGTCACAGCAACAGTCAGCTTTTGGTAATAATAACACAGTTATTAAGTTGTATGTTGTGACATTGATTTTAATCACATTACTGTTCCATAAACTACCAGTATTCTACTACAAAAGATGTTTTTCAGTTATGCGTTGGAGTCGGACGACGATGAAGCGACCCGCCTGTTATTTTTTTTTGTAATGTAGGCCGGAATCGTTATAAAAAGGGTAAAGAACGTTGGAAAAGTCAGCATTTATACCTCGCCCAGTTGCGGAATTTCAAATAGACAAAGAAATCACACAGTTTTGGAAAGCCTTTTCTTTGGATGATTTCAGCTTAAAAACTATGAAATTACTGTGTTAAAAAGTGCGTGATCGTGGTCGTCATGGCCCAAACGGTCATGCAACCAGTAGTAGGCCAAACAAATCGTGAACATATACGTTCCTTGTAAAATTTCCAAGACTTCTTGAATTGTCCTTGCTGGCTTTATTTGGCCACTCGAAGGTCTCTGGTACAAACTTTGGAATATTCGAAAAAGAAAGGCAGCCACTGAATAAACAGAATGCAACAATCAACCATGTACCGTACCGTACTTTCCTATAAAGGACGTCGTGTTTGTTTAGAATTCAATACCCACTTCAGGTCACGTGACGTGGGTCGCGCAATCGGTCTATTGGCAGCTACGGCTACCGCTACGACTGTTGCTAAGGCTGTTGCTAAGGACCTCCTATACTTAAACACATGATGACGCTGCGATCCAGCCGTATCCGTAGCCGTAGCCGCCAACTTGGACACGGCCATTATAATGTGCTTTAAAAAATATTACTCCACGGGCTAGGGGCAATGGCTTTGTTGTTTTCCAGGAGCGCGCCCTCTAGCGACTCATCAGGGAAGGATGTTGTCGTTCCTTCTATTTTTACAGTACTAGTTGTGACAGGAGCAAGAAGCGAAGGCTGATGCGGGGGTGGGTTAGTAATTGTATAAAATCGGACGGGGATATTTTTTAAATTTTATTTCTTAGAGGGCAGACGGGGTTATGGACTTGAGAGTTGCGTTACTTGTTGCCCAGTGTTGAGTCCGTGTTCATCCCGAGCGTTGTACCGTCTGAAATCCCCTTTTGACGGCCAGACATCATGTGGGGCCGGCTCTCGCCAAAGAGCATCTGCTTGTTCGTGTCATGTCTGTTAGTACCCTTCAATCCAGTGGTCTGTTTCCCAGTGGAGCAGCCCAATTTCGATCGCGTAGATGCGGTCATTTTCCCTCCACGACGCCCTGCCGATGTAAAGCAACCATTTCCCAGCTTCTTGGACCAAGAGGTAACGAAACCCAGGCTTACGGTCCCACTCGTGCGATTCGACGATGTTAGACTTTCACCGGGCCACTCGTTCCCGGAACAGACGCAATTGTTCCCGCCACGGTCATATCACTTTCATATCAAACCGATCAAACCGCAGGAACCGGCGGCGTACAACGCCTCCCAGTCATCGGACAGTTTGGGGCGTGACTCCAAGGTGAAACAGCGTTTCAGCAGCATGTTCTCCTTCAACACCGACGGGAACTTCCCGCCCATTCCGGACCTGCCACCGCCCCCCAGATCGTTAAGGAGGGCCCCCAAGAAGATGATTCGGTCTGATCTGCCGAGCGCGTACGACCAGACCCCCAAGATCCCAGAGTTTCCCAAGATACCGAAATGGATGAGAATGATCGCCGGAAATAGCCGGGAGTTCACCCACGATTACGCAAAAGACACGACAAAGAATCCCGTGATGTGACTGGCAACACCACCGAACGCAGGCCTCACAGGTGAGTACGTAAGCTTGATTTCTTCTGAGAAGTTTAACAGAACAAACTGAATTAAGTAAACGCATGCGCCAAGAATGTTATCAAGAAACAACTAATCTCTTAAGAGCTTTGGTAGTTCTGACAAAAGAAAACAACCCACCCTTTTGTCCCAAAAATCAAGGCATACAGATCGCAGTTTTGATCGAGTTTTGATACTACCCGGCGTGAGTTCTTTTCAGAACCACCATGGCTCGCTGGAGAAGTTGTCACAGGTTGTCACCGCAGACAGTGTCAATTTTGGTTTCCTATAATCAACGTGCCAAAGTTACAAAATTCATCAAGACCTGACTCCTAAAGGTAATAATACACAAACTACCAGGGGGTTAAACCTTCTCTTTTACTTTTCGAAGACATTACACAACAAACATGTAAAAAACTGTCATTAGATTGGATATTCACAGTTTTTAGAAAAAAAACGAATAATAACGGCATATTTAAATATTTAATGGCACGTTCATGATGTAATAACGGGGGTGGGGTAGGGTGCCCTTACACTCACCAACTTAGGGGGCACTTTACACAATGGAACAATGCTACCCCACAAGGTTTTCTTTGTTCTAGTGCTAACCCACAGAGGAATTCTTCAGAAAAGGGAATAATAGAACAACAACAGCAGGACCCCGTAAGTGCCATATGTAAGGGTGTGTGTGTGTGTGTGGGGGGAGGGGGGTAAGGTTAAGAATACCATAATATAATAAATTGAGTAGTTGCGGCTCTGAAAAGAGCCGGTTTGTATATTCATATTCATATTAGCACTCATAAGAAAGTAAAAAGAAAACATTTGTTAATGGCTAAAGTTTTGACCCTAGCAGAGTCTTGCGCAAAGGCTAAATGACAACACAACACACACATACTGGAGCAACAAAAGTATACTGGAGCAACAAAAGCAGTCAAGTGGAAAGAAGTGACAAGAGAGAGGCAGAAAGCAGTCAGAAGATGCAAGGAATGAACAATGAAGAGGGAGACAAGGGGGGGGGGGCGGGGTTAAGGAAAGAGTCTGGTTTAACCCCAAGAGTTTGGAAATACAAAATAGAAAGTCAAAGGTGGGAAAGGTAAAAAATAAAATAATTACTGAGACACATTGAAAAAGAGGAGGGGACATCTGTGGAAAAGGGAGAAGGCAAAGATAAAAAGTATAATTAATCATCCTTCTTGGAAATAAGAAAGTACATACACAATAAAAATAGCAGAAACATTAACAGATACAACAAACAATAAAAACACAGAAGAAGGGTAAAGCAAACCAGCTAGAGCCCGATGGATTGCCTGAAAGAAACAAAGTTTCTGCCTGGAGACTGTCCTCTTCAGCTGGTTCTAAGAAGATCGATTGAACCAGTTATTGTAATAATAATGATAATGATAATAATAGTTTATTATCTGTTAATATAGCGTTTATCATTCAAATCTCAAAATGCTATACCCAGAAAACAAAAACCCTAAAAAAAGTTTTAAAATTACATTAACATCACAAGAAAGTCACATTAAATAAAACCACAAAGCGCTGTACACAGTAATACTTAATTAATCAATCAATTACAACGACGTTGCAACCAGTATATGCTCTGTTCGCCTTCTGGAGAATTGTTTTTATACCGATCCAACCGATCGAAATCAAAATATAATGTTTCAGGACATTATTTTCACACATTTAGACACACATATTGTTTGTGTTATTTTTGTTGTTGATATAACTGTATATATTTATTTTTTTAGTATTATACCTTAGTCTTTAATAAAAACCAAGTGACCTTCATAAATGACTAGCACTGTGACCCGTAGGCCTGAAGGACCATGTGAAGTGAAGATGTAGAAGGAATGTCAGTTTCAGTGTTATAATCTAAACGTCATCATTAGAAGTGAAAGGGAAAACCCAAAATAGGGAAAACCCATGCAATCAGGATGCCATATATCCGGACAGTGTCAAGAGTGGAATCATGTTTGACGCATAGCAAAACGGTCAGGTTGATGTTTATGGAGATTTGTCTGGCAAAATCCGTTGAGTACGGAGCTCTGGAAGTGCCATCTGACATGTTGAGATCCTGAGATAATTTATCGCAGGATGTTGACACGATAAACGTAAAATGACGTCATCCCGAGATAAGTTACGTCAGTCTGTCGTCATTTTACGTTTAGTATGTCGACATCCTGTGATAAATTGGCTCAGGAGCTCAACAAATCGGATGGCACTTCCAGAGCTCCGTAGTTATGTAGCCAGCCGGTGCCTTTAACCGTTTTTGAAAGTACCAACGGTCAAAAGGGTTGTCCCACGTGGTGTGTAACCGGTACGAGAATAAATCACTCATTGACCCCTTGCACGCACGTCACACGCGCCGACTGTGCCACGCTCACCATTTTGGTGGTCAATAGGTTTACGTGTAAACACCGCGTCTCCTAAGGTCAGTGACATTGACAACCAAAATGGCGCAACCAAGATTATTGTGATGATGACGTCAGGTGAAATGGGTCAATAGTTGCATGGCGTGATTTTCACCTAAATTTTCTTTTTTTTTCTTTTTTCTTTCATCATTTTTTTCCGAACAAATTTTGACAGATGTTGCCCCTTTTCAAAGTGAAAAAACATACAAAAACTTATGCAATATGCCACGGAAAATGCACAAAATACACTCTAAAAACACACACACACACAGCCTGGTCAGAATTGACCCGGATTCCGGGTCAAAGGGGGCCTGACCCATTTCTGGGTCAGGCTGACCCGGAAACTGGTCAAAACAATGGGATTTCAACTCGGATTCTGCGTCAGCTTGACGCTTTTGTGGGTCATTTTTTTGACAGAGATTCCGCTGGTCACAATGACCCAGAAATTGGTCAGGCCCAACGGGACCCGGAATCTGGGTTAACTCCAACCACGTCCCCGGGGTGTGTCGAGCAGCACGAGGTTGACTGCTCTCTCACCCTGGTATTTGATCATTTGCATATCCAAATTTTTTTGATACGTATGCAAATTAGAATAGTCTGGCTGCTTTTTCGAAATTCACATCTTCGTCATAGTCTCGTTGCCCGGTACCAGATTTAATAGCCTGTTTGACGTTTGTTTCTATTGTAAAGTCGTTGTCCAATCAGGGTCCAAGTAAGGAGTTTCCATCCCAGGGTTTACATAGTAAACCATGGGGACGAGGTTGGAGTATTTATTCCCCGGGAGATTAAAAATACCCCGGAGTTTTGCCGTTTACCCCTACTCCGGAGCTGGGGTGGCCATTCCACGGAGTTTGCTCATTCACCGGGGCAGATCGGTGGTAAAGCGAATCAAGTGTGAAACGACGGACCGCCATTCCCCGTGGATATCCCCGGGGAAAAGCATAGTGTGAAAGGGGCTATAGGCGGATTGTTGATGTGCAATACCTTATACAGGCTTATAACTTGCTTGAACCTAAAAAAAAATAGCCATTTAAAAATTTAATCTAAATGTTTGGGTCAAGCTGGCGAGGCATTGGGCTTAGCATCTTTACATTCAAAGTACAGAATTTGCAATTATCGATAACAAAATTGATTATTTTTAATCGGGGAGCTCATCGATCATAAATTCCATAAAGGTTCCAGTCCCACTGCAGAGAATTATTTCTTTCCGGTCGCCAAAGTATCTTTTGAATATCCCCAAATCACCGTTACTTTATTATGGCCGTGGCAATCGGAATAAGTACAAAATTTCCTGAAAAAAAAACATGAGCAGGTTTTCGTTGTTATCACTAAAACAGGATTATCTTATTTTGATGAAATTTTAACAGGTTAGTTAGTTGTCGTAAGGCCTACTTATCGGGCATTCAGGTTGGTTCAGTGTTTTCCCCCCTGCCTTTCACCTCTGTGACCCCGGTTCGAATCCCGGACTGGAGCCTTGAATGCGGATTGGGTTTCCAGTCCATTCCCGATTGCGTGGGTTTTCCATATTTTGGGTTTTCCTCCCACATCTAAAACTGACATTTCTTCATCATCTTCTCTACGCAGGTATCTTCAGGCCTATGGGTTACAGTGCTAGTCACTTTTGAGGGTCGTTTGGTTTCTTTATCAGAAAGATATAATAAAAAATAATTGGAAACTAGAGGGTTGGAATAAACTTAATTCCCAAAGTAACGACAATCTATTTATGAACCAAGTTCAATATTTTTCATTGTTTGACTATTTTTGCAAAGCTATGAAATACAAAACCGGCTTCTTTGCGACGAAGCCACTCAGGGTGTTTGTTGGGTGGGGGTTCGTGTTACCCGTTGAAATCGTACACTTTAACAAAAGGGATCCGGTGTTTTGACAGAGCGCGGTCGTTCTCGCCTCGCTTTCGTGTACAAAAGACCCAATAGGAACGTCGCGATCACAAAATCCAAGTCAAAACAATGAAAGAAACAGAGTGAATTCGTCGATTGACTGAGTCGACAAACGTGTACTTGCAGTGACATTCAAACGAGGCCTCGTAACAAAAGGGACAATCTGTCCACGACTGCTATCACAAAGGAAAACAATGGGGTCCAAGTTGGTCAGGACAAAAAAAGTTGAATACAGGAGGGTCCACGATTAGAGGTCATTACACATTTGTGGGGGTGGATTGGGGGGGGGGGGGAGGGGGCTGGCTCTTCCTACTGCGCCCGCCCTACTTCACCCCATACCCCTGTACACTTCAAAACACACAAATGGCACTAGATCCGTCCTCTGACAGACTAAAAGCAATCTCATCATTACTCCGACTCTCTAATAGCTAAAAGTCAAAAATTTTTGAAAAAAAAAAATCTGAAAACTGTTTTTACAGCTTCTGGCTGAATACATTGAAAAAAGGGTAAAAAAAATGTGTGTTGGAACTCGTCATGGTGTCCTTCACCAACACGGTCATGTGAAGTGATGTTTTCAGATGGGCACCAGTGATGGCACGACTAATTCTTGTTTTCAATCAAGTCCCCGCCGTGGGGATTGTTTTTTGGGGGGATCGTAGGCTGCATTTAGAATTACAATAACTGGACATGACGACGGGGGCAATAATGTTAAACCGGGCAGGAGCCTCACACTTGTCTGGAAGGACAGACAGAATATAATTGGGATTGGTGGTGGGTTGAGAAAGGGGGTGGAAGATGATTAAAGCCCACCTCGGCGGTCTTGAAATGCTCCTAGGACGGGGGACCATTTTAGCTTTAATGTGTTACAATTCCCTTTGCTAGACAAAGTAATCAAATCATCTTAAAGACTCAAAGTACATGAATGTTAGTTGTCGAAACGATGGATTAGTTTTATTCCCCCAAACTCAATGCTGATGAAGTTCATTGTACAAACCCTCCAGAGAAATATCTCACATCTGAAGCATTGTTAAAATATGAATGTATAGTAATAGTGTACATTTATAATGCGCCATGTCTGTCATAAATGACACTCCTGGCGCCGAATTATCCAATCTGGTGGATATCGTTATGAATGATTTGAGACGAAGCAACCGTAACACAACACCCAAGGGATACAAGGTGAGGTGGGGCATATTGCTGCCAGACCGTGCCAGAAACACCGGGGCAAACCCCTTCTCTTTACGATAAGTGTACTGGGTTCTTTTACGTGGATGACACAACATACGGGACCTACGGCTTTACGTCCCATCCGAAGGACGAAGCAATAATGGTTAAGTGTCTTGCTTAAGGACACAAGTGTCAAGACCGGGACTCGGACCCACACTCTGCTGAACAGAAATACCAGAGCTTTGAGTCCAGTGTTCTTAACTGCTCGGCCACGACACGTCACACACACACGCACAAAATAAATAAAAAAATAAATAAATAAATAACCCACCAACTCAACGTTGTTTAAGTTTTTATTGCCGCATTCAAAAATAGTTAGTATTTTGTGAACAAGCAAAGAAATCACCGAGGATGGGAGTGACGTAACTATTTCTCAGGAGGATTGGTACTGGCATAGGCTGTGCAAGTCTCGCGCGTATGGAAAACAAGATAAGCCGAATTAAGACTGTTTTTGTTGTGAAATAAAATCCTCTTATACTTTATCTATACACAACACTTGAAAATAAAAATACTCATAGCAATATTTTTACCATTTTTGTATTTCCATTTTTATGTAATCCAAATAACTTTGGTTAACATTAACATCGAAACAAAATTGAAACTTCGGACGAGGATGCTTTTCGACCTTGATGAAAGGGTGAAAATCCCTATGGGTCAATTGCATACGAATGTCCACTTAGAAAATGTTTGCCATGTGAACGGATGAGTTACCAGTGTAAATGAATGGTCCGCGCCGTTTTGCTCAATGGTAATAAATGCTCCTTGTCGGGCCGTGTGTCACATGGTTTTGTACGCCCTCTAGTTCTCATACGTGATGAATCTAAAGTACAAATTGCAAATCACGCGCGATTTTGTGCTACCAATTTCAAAGCTTTAATGATGTTATGAATGTCATTTCTGCAAAACTTTGAATTGTTTACATTGGTAACCGGAAACTTAGGTCAAGTCTTATTCCTTGGTTTTCTTCGTTGATTTGTTAATTTTTTCCCCACTTCATATACACTAATCCGAGCAGCGCTCGTATAATAGTGTGTTGCGCCACCTTAGTCTGGTTCCCAGACCCAAAAATCTTTGACTATTCTCTGTCGATTTTAGGGTCAGGTATCAACCAAATGTCACGTGACAAAAAAAGGAGGAACTCGTCCTTTTTCCGAAAACATCCTAAATGCTCCGAACTCGTCGTCGTCAACATTAGGACAGTGTCGTTGATGGTCGGACATTTCTTTTGTTGATAAAAATTCAAACCATTTGCAGACACTTCCCATTTTCGTTTTTCTGTTCTATTTTCCCCCAAACAAATTCAACACTATGTATGTAACATTTTTACAAACTGAAAGTAAACAAGGCCGTCATCAGCGCTCCGTTTTTTATCCAATGACATCGTCCACCGTTGGTGACAAGTAATGAATATTTATATATGTTGCGTCATAATCTATGTTAAGCTTTGGATGATGCCTGACCTAAGATTTTTAACAAGAGTCGTCAGGGAATCTTTGGCCAGGGAACCAGACTATTGCCACCTCAGCTATGGCCGCCGCACGCGCGCGTGACACGGCAATAGCGCGTCAGCGCACATATGTACTAATCAGCATGGAGGATTCACAGTGTGTGTGCGTCGACGCGCGCATGCGGCGGCCACAGCTGAGGTTAGTAAACGCCCGTAGGAAAAAGTCGCTCGGAATAGTCTACATTTAGTAGCTAAATTTTGCTTTCCCAGCAATGTATTATTATTTGTTAAGCCATAAACTATGTTAAACTAAAATATTTGAAGAAACAGAATCTCAAGGTCCCGGTAGTTCGATTACGCGTGAGACTTGGCACAGTCTATTAATAAGAACTTAATAATCAGTGAAATTTCAGATTGAAACTGTTAATCAACGTTTCGTTTCGTTTTTTTATTCTCGATAATTACAGATCTTGTTCTTTTCTTCAACACGTTTTTTTATTCGGATTTGCTTAACCCTATAATTGAGAAAAACACACACACACACACACACACACAGTCTTTTTAACACCGAGTTGTGGGGACTCCCTATTGTTGTTCTATTATTCCCTTTTCTAAAGAATCCCTCTGTGGGGACAGAGTTTGACAAAGAAAAACGTTGTGGGGACCTTTGTTCCATTGTATAAATGTCCCCACAACGGTGTGTGTGCCTACCCACACACACACACACACACACACACACACACACACACACACACACACACACCCATTCCTATTTTTGCATCCTTGTGGAGACTTCTTTTGTTCTTTCCTTTGTCCCTGTAGTTAACATCCTCCCATAGACTTTGTACACAAAATTCCTTGTGGAGCAACCCTCTCTTTAGAATTTCCCTATGGAGACACATTGTTCCTTGCTTTCCCTTTTGTCTAATGTCTCCATAAGGCAGCGAATATCAGGGCACACACACAGTCGTGAATCACCATTATGTCCGAGGACTTCTATTGTTAATTCTATTGTTCCTGTACTGAAGCAATCTCCATTGGTTTTGTACACAAATGGCGTCCGAGGACCCATGGAAACAAAGAACTGACTAGTGAGGACCTATTGTCCCTATTGTAAAATGTCCTCGGAGCATATGGTCAAACATGCCCACACACACACACACACAAAAACAAACAAACAAACAAACGGGATTTGGTGCTCAGTAATGAATCAAAATGTCTTCAATTTTTCTTAACACGCAGACTCCTTCAAGTCACCTGCGCAAGGTGCAATGCCCATCATCAACAACTGTCACCTTATCTTTGTGCTTGATACACTGAGGGGGCAATACTTGATCGTCTGAAGACAGGGGTCGTAGGCATTAAACGGAATCAATTGTGTAGGCACAGCTTAGTCAGAGGAAATCATGCTAATCGCAGGAGATTAACGTGATCCGCGGGGATCAAGTTAATTCTTGATACTACTGTTGACCCCCTTTTTCAATCTGCGTCAAAAGTGAAATGCAAAACCCTGAAATAAGAAATAAGTGTCAGTGGTTTGTTTTGACACGCTGACAGTTCACTGTTCATACCTCTTTTCCCAGTTTGAATATGTGTATATATGTATATAAATGCAGGGAATACTGCTTAGTTTCTTGCCCGTCTTTGACCCCTATTACTATTATAGAACTTATGTGTATGACGTCACTATGAATATTCATTTAGTCAGGAAATGGCTGAGGTCATAACAGCTACAACGCACGTTCGATGCTGCGTTTGACCTCAAAGATGGCGGCGAATGCACAAGGTTTATTGTTTACCTTATATAATGCATTTTGGCTGAATTATCTTACGATGCACATAT
Source organism: Marthasterias glacialis (assembly GCA_911728455.2). Taxonomy (NCBI): domain Eukaryota; kingdom Metazoa; phylum Echinodermata; class Asteroidea; order Forcipulatida; family Asteriidae; genus Marthasterias; species Marthasterias glacialis. The sequence continues at coordinate 26,048,419 of OU452224.1, forward strand.
AATTTCATTGTGCAAAATAATTGATATGCCCCCGGGCCGACTTCACAAAGAGTTAAGATTGATCTTAAATGTGTATCAATCTTAATTGCTAAGCAAAATGTGACGTCACAACACAAATCACTATAGTCCATTACTATGATACTGTTTAGCTTGGGTAATTTTTTTCTGTATACACCCAAACCAAACAGCGCACTCATATGGCGTCCACCATATCTCAAAAAAGGCTCATGACAATATTGACAAATCGTCTTAAGATGAATCTTAGTTTTTTTGTGCAAGGTGCCCAGGGTATACTTGCAAGGAAGTGTATAAGAAAGAATATTTAAATGTAAAAGTAAATAAGCTTCTTTTGGCAGTTCATTTTCTACGAAAGGTGGAGGATTGTACAGACAGAATTGTGTTTTATTGTGTACGAACTGAATATTAGAACAAGACCCGCAATTTGTCATCAGCAAATACTCCTGTTTAAATGATACCTTTATGGTATCGCTTGTTACGTTCTATGTGCAGAATTGATAACTATTGAATAGAAAGCTATAAGTTTCAATCTGAAAGCTGATTATCAAGTTGATGTCAGTATAGTTGTCTTCCAGCCAAAAGTTTCCGAAAAAGGGATAGACAAATTCAAACTAGCCGTTGGAAACTGCTTACCAACCACACAAGGACCTTTTTGTATAAAATGCAAAACATTGTTATTGGCCTCACGTTTCGACCCTAGCAGAGTCTTTCCCGAAGGCTAAATGACAACACAACACACACACACACACACATGTATACTGGATTAATCAGAAGTAGTCAAGTGGAAAGAAGGGAACAGAGAGAGTTAGAAAGCAGTCAGAAGATGCAAGGGATGAACAAAGGAGAGGGAGACATTATGAGGGTTGAGGGAAGAGTCTGGTTTAACGACAAGTGGTTGGAAACCCCAAAGACAAAATCAAAGGTGGGAAACGGGAAAACATAATTTCAAAGGGGGGACATCTGTGGAAAGAGGAGAAGACAAAGACAACAAGTAATTCATAATTTCCTTCTTGGATGTTCAGATCATGGGGTTGAATGGTGTGGAGGCGCCTTGTCCACAATCTCTCCCCACTCAGATTTGTCAAAAACAAGGTGCTACAGTTTTGTTCCATCACACCGGTGTACGTTTGTTCAACCAATATAATAAAAGAGATCTTCGCCAAAGGGGAGGGGGTTAAAAATTGCCAAACTAATTTGGAACGCACGTATACAGTGACTTTTTCGTATATTTTTCCTCTTCTTTTTTTCTTCTTTCAGACGACTGACTTTCATTTTAGGAGGAAATCTTCCAAGCCGTGGAACAGAAACAATATCCCTCGACGCCATCTACCATATAATCTTCAGATAAATCACGCCCGGAGCTTCAACGGATGCGCGGACAGGATTTTTGTTCGAGATCAGAACTTTGAAGTATTTTGTTTTTAATTTGCTTTTTTTACCCGTGAAGAACATTGTTATCATTTTGCCACCATCTCTCTGCATCTCTGTCACCGTCAATTAATCAACCAATCGTGGAATTAAGGAACGCTATTCAAACGATCATTGCCTAAGGCGCAGTCCAGTAAAAGCTCTCGAAAACATAAAGGGTATACGTTTCAAAAGACACGTTTTTGATAATGAAGGAGATTTTCTGATAATAAAGAAAGTCTTTTCCGTAACCTCGCCGTCACGTTACTCGTATCTACCGTGGATAGAGGTATTTAAATTCTTACTATTGATCATTAAGAAATATAAGGGGACCCAGACTATTTTCCCTTCGACCCTCGTTTCGGTTACATTGATTAATATGGGAGAAAACTAGGACGAGGAAGGACTTTTAGGAAAAAACTCGACAAGATGATAATAGGTTTTTATTTTTACCAGGATTTTTGATCTCGCTTTAGATACAGACGAGTACTCTTCACTGTACGTTTCATTCTCTGTCTCAACACTCTCCAGTGTATAATGGACCTTAATCGTGGTGCATCCATCTTGTACTACTCCCATTTAAACCAGTGTAACCAAACCGAGGCTTCAAGGGTATAATAGTCTGGTGCATTTACAGGGGTATATATTTGAATAAGTAGAGTGTATGCGTTATTAGTGTCAGCATAACAACGGCCTATTAAGGGCCTCTTCAGTGAACGTTTTCGAAGACGCTCGAGGACTTCATTTGGAGGGTCATGCGGTCATTTCTCGTCCTAAATAATGGGGAGGAGAGGGGTGGGGTCTTTAAAGCATATACACAAAGTCTGGGCGGTTCCAATGCTCACAATAGACCGATCCATTAAGCCCCACCCATTTACGCGTTGACCAATCATAGCCTTGGCTACTTCAAAGAAAGTCCGGCAAAAGTCCGACACGGTAAAATCCTACTGGAAAATGTAAACATGTGTGCGCACACGTTATAGCGCGCGCGTTCATGTCGTGCGGTGTGGCATTGAAGAGACGCACATTGTGCTGCCCACGTGTACAGTGGTGATGTAGCCAATGCTGTGGTTGGTCAAAATGTTTAGGGGGCGGGGCTTAATGGACAGGTTTATTCAGCGCACTCTTTTCAAGAGACCAAGGCAAACTATGGAACCGATGTATTGATTTTTGGTAATTCCAGACAGCTGTTTATTTATTTATTTGTTTGTTTGTTTGTGTAAGTTTATTATTCCCAAGCTTAAAGCAACATGACTTTTACAGTGACATCTACAGCCAATGTATACAAGTGTCAAATAGAATATTTAAACATTTATTTTTACCGAATTAATTAATTAATGACTTCTTATGCGTGTACGTAGTGGGAATCGTTATTCATTGTTTTCGACTACCGTAACTCATCCGGAGAAACGAAAAACATGGTAACATTCCGGATAAAGATATTGTTATTTTGGCTGGTGCCAGAAGTCAGGACCTCTTTGCGTAATGAGGTCACAATACTGCAAATCGTAGTCGATGGTGCCCAACCTGTGTAGCAGAAAATAATGTAAAACAATACAATCGGCGGGGTACCAGTCACGGGCAAAGTACAATGCATTGTATTTCGGCTGTTAAATTTCTGTTTAGAACAGCGTAAGTTTCCGTTTTAGCGTAAATTTGCGTTTAGCGTAAATTTTAGTTTAGCGTTAATGTCAGCTTTAGCGTATTTTCTGTTATGTGTAAGTTTCCGTTCAGCGTAAATTTCAGTTGAGCGTAAAATATCAGTTTAGTGTAAATTTACGTTTAAAGTTAATTTCTGGTTGGTGCGCTTAACAGCCTTATTTAATAGAGCCGATATTAAATTTATTGGACACTATTTGTTTACATTAAAACAGAGTATCATCTTATAACTAATACTTTATTTGAAAAGGGTCTGACGTCATGCAAGAAGTAGCTGTGACGTCGCAAAAAGAGCCACGGAGCCTGGGACTTACTGCAGGCACAAATTGTACACAGCTCGATGAAGGCAAACATACAATCTTAGATTTCATTGAACGTGCACCGTACGACTTGTTTCAACTGTTGACAACACCGAACTTGTCCTGATGTTATTTTTCTTTTTACAACTCTTGATTTTATGTGGTGTTCGTGATACAAAACGTAACATTTTTTCATGTGAACAGTGTAGCATCTCGCCTGCCGTGAAATGCTCTGGAATGTGTAAGGTCGCTGTTTTTGTAAACAAGGTGACAAGGTCTACAGCCACAGTCAGCGTCTTTGGCTCGTACTTTGGTCAATGGCTGCAAAAGACCAAGAACAGGCTGTAGCCGTGCAAGGGTTGTTGCTTCTGGAATTATTGCAAAACATTCTTGGCCCTTTACGAAACCGCGGTTTTTGGCATTGGGCTCCAGCTTAGGTTCCGTCTGCCTGTTCCAAACACCCTACCAAAAGGCGAACTTTTTCAAACCAGAGAAGCTGAAGCCGAAGCCCGGGTTTTCGAAAAGGGCCTTAATGCGTTCCGCCGTTTCACAAAAGGACTGCGTCACATGACCGAAATTCAGTTGCATCAATGCAAGAGTTTCATGACGTCATTTACACCTGCTGACGTCAAAAGGATCGATTGCAAGGAAGAGCCCTCTCGAGCATTGACAACAATTTTAATAATTATAAATTTAAATCGCACTAATTGGCCATTACACTTCCGTGAACCAACTGAGCATCCGAAAAAAATCCAGCGCTTAAATAACAAGGTAACAATTATGAGAGAAACGTGGGAGGGATTTTGCTAACAAGGAAACACATTACTTCAGCGTTGATTTGACGTTTCACAGGAGAGGGAGCTGGCTGTTTGCGGCGGAAGTACAGCCTGCCAAAGTCTGTCCCCAGATCCGTAAACAAGATGATGGGGGAGTCCATTAACCTCGTTCTCAAACTGGCGTTCTCTCGATCCTCACCTTAATAAACCCCCTGGTTGACTGGGCTGAAATGAGCTACACGCGGTGGCACATTTTTGTTTGTATGTGATTCTACATCCGAGGGGCATTCCTATCCAATCGATAATATTCTTTCCACGACTCTGTTTAAAGCATGAATTTTGTCTTAGCTAATCTTGAATTAATTATGCGCTAGTTGTGAAGACGCAACAGAAGGTGGCTTCCTATACGCATTACGTGCTTGGGGGTAGTTTCAATTTGAGTAGAAAATGTACAACAAGCCAAAACGTCAATTAACTGAACTACGGAGACCCAGGAGCAGTGGCGTAGCCAAGGGAGGGGTTAGGGCAAAGGGGGAGGGGAGAAGCTTCCCTCCTGCCTGTCCCCCTGTCAGCCTCTGGACACCGTTAAATTTGCTATAATCAGGCAATTTGAACTGAAATAGCCCCCTCTACAAATATCCGTGGCCCCCCTTTGCCCCCCTTCAAAAGCTACACCACTGTCCCTGAGTGCCACGCCTCTTTTCTTGACAACGAGATAATTTTTTATCTCGACGGCTGGCATGAAACTTCATGAGCTCCGTACTGAAGTTATCTCGTAAGCATTTGAAACTTTTCAACATTGCCCTTATTTACACACGGCTGTTCAAATTTTTGCGGGGTATATTCGTTAAACAATAATACTCTGTTTCCTTCACACGTCCGAGCACGTGAAAGGTTCCCCCCATTAGTCATATTACTTTGCACAGCCTACTTGGGATGGGATCGGGTAATTATTATTGATTAGTTACTCACACTTGCTCTATGACACATGTGATCTCCGTATGTGCTCGGGTACGGAGTCCGGAAAGGGACACGCAAAACCACTTTTCTACACCCTAAAGAGACTCCGGGGTCAGAACTAACCAGGATTCTGGTTCCTAGGGGTCCTGACCCAGATCAGGCTGACTTGGAAACTGGTTTAATGAAATTGGTATCTTTACTCGAATTGTGCGTCAGTTTGACACAGTTTCGAGCACGTTTGACACGGATTCCGGGTCAGACCCAGAAATGCCGAGGTCAAAATTTCCTGGGCAAAGAAAAAAATAAATAAAAAATGGGCTACAAAAACCGTGTATTAAAATAAATAAAGATGATCACTGAGAAGTTACGATTTTGTTTTACTATGTGTTACGATCCGAAAAATTTCCAAACTATCCGTGGAAATAAAATCACTCAAAAAGCGTAATAATCTAAGATGCAACAAAGAAATCAAACAGAGTCACACTGATATAATAAACAATGATTTACTAATGGAAATATCAAACAATTAAAATATTGATAGGGTTTTACAAGGGGTACAATGATTAGGTTGAAGTGTACAATGAGAAACATATCTTATTCACTACTCGAATAGGAACATCTTGCGAAAAACAGGCGAGGACTCAAAAGCAGGCAGAAGATACGGGCAAGAGCTCAAAAACAGAATTTGACGACTCGAGGTGTGACGACTGGTCTCTACCGGTGTAACTGAGCTGGACACACGGGGCAAAATCATCTTAAACAAACGGCCGGAAAAAGACAAACAACGGGGACACGAGCTAACTCCCGTCACAAAAAATCTATGAGGAAGATTAAAAAAAAAACCCTCAAAATACTGAATTTTTGATTAAGTTCATAATGTTTCTCCCAGAATTAAATTCTGCTGTCCACTGGACTCGCTCAAGACGTACTCTCTCTCAAAAAGCTCCACCAACTGATCGCCAACAGTCACATGAAGTTTCGCAGCCTCCACAACTCCAAGGTCTTGAGTATTAAGTCCTGTCTGAAATATCTTTCAGGCTGTATATTTTTTATGATTCTTCGTATTCTAGATATTACCAACATATTATGGACTTTGAAATTCTAGCAGACTTCCTTATGAACTGAATTTTTCCACAGCGTCTCCTTACGATTACACCACCTTCTTAAAAATAACTACATCAATTTTCAGTCATTCATAAAAACAGATTAGCTGCCCACTTGGGGTCAACGGTCACACGCAGAGATTGATTGACACTAAAGTGACGCATATTGCAGGTGTGGCATAATGAATTTTTATAAGTTACGCTCAATGAACAAACAAAATAAAAATCTAGTAGGGGGAATATTCTTTATACTCGTCACATTAAAAAGGTACTCATAACATTTTGTCCTTTCCACGTTGGAAAAGACAAATGAAAACAAAATACATTTTTGTTTGTTATTTTTTTTTGTAGGTGGCGTGTGGATGGAGACAAATGAACCAATGTTTGCAAATGGTCTCTTGTTGACAGCATCTGCGTTCATACTTGCCCCGAGCCACACTCATATAAAAGTAGGCTATTCTAAATTCGCCCCATTGAGTGTTCGACAATTACTACAAAGTTTCAGAGTCCCCAGATACAAACACAATTTCCGCAAAGACAAGTCCATGACAGTACACTCGGGACATAAACAAAACTTAAAGAAAAATAAAAAAGCTCTGCACGATCATTCAAACAGTGTTCGTTTATTTCTCCCCTAGATTCTTGTAACTCTATTTCTTTCCAAATTTAAAAGAAACAGCCCACGGTAACGCCCTATGGAGAGAGACCCGTGTTTTGTTTCTCTAAAGTTTCTTAGGGTATTAACTATTGTTTGGAACTAGGTTGATTCAATTTGTCACAGCTATTTCAATGCAAAGTGACCGTACTTTGCCCAAGCAAACATCACCCACACGTGGTGCAATACAATTGACTGTCGAAGACTTTGCCCTCAGTGTACGCGTATGTAAATCTCTCAGCAAGGTGGGCGTACTTTCCCCCAAGGGTGTTAGAAGAAAGTGGTTTGTCGCCAAAAACAGCCGCAGTGGGATTTCTTTGGCAATCTTGGATGTCACCTCTTATGCAGTCACTGTGTGCGCAGTTGGAGAAACTAAGATACTAGTATTGAACGTACTTTTTTTTTTAAATACACACGAGTGTTTGGTAATATTACCTACATGGCCGTAAAAGCTATTAGAGAAAGATGTTTCTTTCATTTTGTAATGCCATGCTTAGAAGGGATTTGTGTGGTCTTCAATTTGGAGATGAGCTTCCGGCAACATTACTTGGCGCATGAAAGACAATGCCTTTACCACGCGTCCCAAGAAGCTAATCTGACTCAAATGACACAGGTAATGGTTTAGGAGGACTGTTTCCAAGTCCTCCGTTTAAATGGGTTAATGCTTTTTATTGTTATTAAACTATATACCTTAAATGCCACATTCAATATTATACGCAACTTCAGGAGAAACGGTTCTCGGGTTTAATTGATAAACAATAGAGGGCGGGCTGCACGGTTAAAGAATTTTCTTTTGCAACGTCGCAGCCGCGAATTTCAGCCGCGAATGTTGCCAACCTTGATTGGCAAACGTTGGGGGCGGCCTTCACTGTATTATACAACAGTTTAAATCAATTCATTCAAATAAATTGCTATCAAATTACCCATACCACTGATGAACCGATCGTGTTACAACAAATAGTGGACAAAATAGGTATCACTAAAGAACGTTTTGAAAATGGAATATTTATGCCAACCCAGTTAAACAGTTTGTGACACACGAGGCCGCCCATACAAAATGGTGGTCAGTGTTAGACTGGTTCCCGGTCCCTACATCGTTCACTTCTGTCTGTAGCTACTACCAATATAACACTTTAGATAGGCCCTCGATTGCGCGGGCGCAGTAATAATTTTCTAGTTTTTGAGATGACGTAGGCTGTGCTCGTGACGTGTTGTTGTTTGACACTAGCACACGTGTGCATCGTAACCCTTCACCCGGACATAGTGAACCAACCTTCAACATCCAAATTCAAGCTAACTTTATTCGAGTCTTAACTAGCGTAATTTCTACCTCCATGGTCTGCACTATGGGATATTCTGTGTCCATCACATTTTGTGTAAGGCCGCATTGCATTATGGGATTACGTAGACATATAACGCTAATTCTAATTAGCATATACCTGGCAGAATTGTATATGCTAATGTTCATTACCCGCTACCGGTCCCTAGAATTCGGTCAGAGAGAAAACGATGTAGGGACCATGAACCAGTCTAGGTCATTCTTTGCAATCAAAATAAGTCGAGGTCTCTAGTTTATTTTACAGGGAAAAGGTAACGCACGGTGATGTGCGTTCGTCACTACATTTTAAACGGTCACCAGTGACCTCAAAACCACGGCTTCGGCTAGGAATCAGCCGGTAATTTTGAAAAAAGGTACGTTTTTAGGTGTGGGACGTCAAACAGGTGGGCAGTGCCAAAGGCGGAGCCAAAGCCCAAACCGAGGTGACGAAAAAGGCCTTTGTCATTTTCTGGAGAACCGTGAGCCGACAAGGAAATAAGTCACATAATCTTTTAATATGGTCGATCCACTTGTTCGAAACTTCGAGTACTTGAGATGGATATTGCAGCGCCGTAACTAGGGTACAATTTTAGGGGGGCACAAAAGGGGCACCATTTGGCCAATTAAAACTGTAGTTTCCGTTTGTATTTTTCCTAAACGAGCTCCTTTTCAGCAGCTTTTCTGACGTGTTGAGGTAAAACAAAATACGTTCTGCGAGTAAATAATACAGAACAGTTTTAAAAACATTGAAATTACAACATCAAATGTAGCATTATTTTATTCTGGTAATGTTTAATCTCAAAAGTCTAGATTTCAAATGGGGGGGGGGGCACGGACATCAGTTTCTGTTTTTTTTTTTTTTTTTTTTTTTTTTTTTTTTGGGGGGGGGGGGACACGTGCCCCCTTATTTACCCCTACTGTGTGGTTGCATTACTGATAGCATTTTGTGATTAATTGATTGGGTTGAGATAATTAATATCACAATCTTGCTATGTTTCTCCTTGAGTGCCGACGACCTTCCTATTTCCGAATTTAGATTAAAGAAAGGTCAAAGTTTAACTTTTCATACTAACTAACGTGTGGAATTTGTAGAAGTCATATATAAACAGGGCAACGTGCGCTAAAATTACAATGTCAGTAAAAAACACACAAGCATTATGATATTAATAAGGTAACAAAAGAAAAAAAGGGTGGGGAAAATTGACAGGAAAAAAATGTAAAGAGAAAAGTAAAACAAAAGCGATTAATCGGTTGGACAAAATTTGTGAGGAAAAAACACTACCGATTTGACAGAAAAATGCGAGGGAGACAATTTCTTTTCTTCAGAAAACTAAATTCATGTTAACAAAATAAAATACATAAATAAATGATTGACCCATCTGAGTAAACCGATACAAAATGCAACCAAAATGCGATCTGACGTAAGAAATCAGTACCATATACTGAAGACAAAAATTTTCTATTTATTTATTTTGTAAAACTAATTTCTACTTCTTGGATACTATTTATTGTTATATACACAAAATATTGTTCGGTTCATTAATCCCCCTTTCGTACTACCCAACATTGGCCATGTCTTTAACCATACTGCTCTGGTTTGATCGGTCATCACCAATCCCTTTGTCCGTAATGTTTTCCCGCCTATTTCTGAATTCCTTGCCAAAATATCCCGATCCATTAAGCCCCACCCCTAAACATATTGACCAATCACAGCATTGGCCACATCACCACTGTACACGCCCATGAACAGCACAGTGTGCGCCTCTTCAATGCGAGACGAACACGCGCGCTATAAGTACGCGCACGCATTGTTTAAATTTTTCCAATAGACTTTTATCGTGTCGGACTTTTGTCGGACTTTCGGTGGCGTACCCAAGGCTGTGATTGGTCAACACGTTAAGGGGCGGGGCTTAATGCATCGGACTATTCCCTACCCCTTTTTTTCTATAAATGGATCTGTTTTTATGTCTGCGCTTGTTGCCTCTGACGAAGGTCCGGTATGGTTCTAAAGCTAAGGTTATCATCACTACTAAACATATAATAATCTGGGTCTGACAAAGCCTTCAATGGCCATTCTCCCCAATATATCACATAATCATCCGTACCACACCAGTCATCTTTTCGCAACCTATAGTCTTCTAAGAAACTTCTCCAACGTTTCCAATAGACCGGTCCATTAAGCCCCACCCCCTAGACACACTGACCAATCACAGCATTGGCTACACCACCACTGTACACGTGGGCAGTACCATGTGCGTATCTTCAATGCAACACTGCATGACATGAACGCGCGCTGGAAGTACGCGCACACGTTTACAATTACAGTTTTTATCGTGTCAGACTTTTGTCGGACTTTCAGTGGCATACCCAAGGCTGTGATTGGTCAACACGTTAGGAGGGGGAGGCTTAATGCTTAAGGCTTAATGCAAGAAAAAGGGAAGGATGGGTCCACGGTTGATTTATAATTGGGCCGAGAATGCCGACCAAGAATGTTAAAAATGGTTACTTCATAAACTGCATATTGTTATAATGAATGCCCACACTGAAGCAGATATGTTTACTTTCAATTCAACCAGATTGTGGATGCTATCATCAATTTTATTCTTCACTTCTTATTCCATTATTGCGGGGTTCTATTCAAGTTATAATGGTCTGTACACGTTCAGTCCTTGAGCGAGATTCCACTCCATGGCAGAACAGCATATCTATATAACCCCTTTCACACGAGACAAATTTCCCAGGAAATTCCCAGGTACTTGTTTGACCTGTTCACACTTGAATTGCTAACCCTGGGAAATCGCCATTTCCCGGGAAATAGTGACCCCTGCTTGGGAATAGGATTAAGCGAGATAATCCTTAGTTTAGCTAGCTTCCAAGGCTGTCTTTGCACTTTCCCTTAGCCACGAGTTATCCACGCACGGAGTCCGTGAGGCCGATACGCAGTCGCACACACCCCGACGCACTGTCCACGCGCGCACGCACACTGTCCATGCACACAGTCCGTCGGCTTTTTTGCGTGCAACAATTTAAATGAAAGCTTGCAACTTTCTCGAATCTAGAAACAAAAACTATTTAAAATTTAAACTCTAAAATTTCGGGTGAAACCGGCAAAAAGGCGGACGTAGCAGGTTCAAATAATTGCAAGTAGACCGCTCCGGCCTGTCAATCAAACTGTGCGCATCGGCCAATTGGATCACACCTTTTGGTCATGTGACCTCGGTCACGTACGTGCAGTGTAAACGTACACGAACTAAGGTGTGTAGGCGGGATTGGCTGCCAAAGCCGGAACGGTCTATAAGTAAAGGCAAGTAATATTTGAATAATCTAAATAATTTCTACGTTCTTAACACTTTAGGTAAACAAGGACCGATTCGAACACAATATTGCAAGCTCTGTTCGGAAAGGGCTATATCATTACTTAAAACAAAGTCTGGCGAGAAAGCACTTTTTTAAGCAAACGCGCACTCTATCCGGTGGTTCAAACTTGCTCGGTATAAGTGTGCGTCTTGGACCAGCACAATTACATCCCGCCCGAATATCTGACGTCAAACTTCTAGGCTGGCGCGTGAATAACGCCCGATACCGGCCTGTAAAGCTGTGGATTCCTGCCATGTAATTCTTTAAACCTTGCATGCCATGTTACTGACCATTATAATAATAATATTAATAATAATAACAATAATATTAATAATAATAATAATAATACCGACACACCATGGGCGTGCAGGCTGTAGACGCGTGTGGCGTAGGGGTATACTCTCTTATTAACTTTTACGTTGTTTCAGAACGCTTTCACACACGCAATTTATAGGCAACACGAAGACAGCAAGCATTTCAAATCGTAATACTAAAAGAAGGCAAAATTTAGGAAACATTCAAGATCAGTAATAATTTTGATGTATCGAACCATTCATTCGTTTGTTTGTTTGTTTGTTTGTTTGTTTGTTTGTTTGTTTGTTTGTTTGTTTGTTTGTTTGTTTGTTTGTTTGTTTGTTTGTTTGTTTGTTTGTTTGTTTGTTTGTTTGTTTGTTTGTTTGTTTGTTTGTTTGTTAGTTTGTTTGTTTGTTTGTTTGTTTGTTTGTTTGTTGGTTTGTTTGTTTGTTTGTTTGTTGTTTGTTTGTTGTTGTTGTTGTTTTTTGGGGGGTCGGCTGCAGGGGTTCGGGGGAGGGGGCTCGCCACTGCTACTACACTTTTGGTTGTGGTAGGTACCACTCAACTGCCCTGTCTGCGCCATTCATCATGGTCAGATCGCGGGCATTTATTCTGTGCTGGAACGGTATGAGTCTATTCAGAGTCTTCCGAAAGTCATTCATCCGCATGCCATTGTACGTCATCGCAGCGTTGAGTGAAGGGATGTCCGCCAGGGGCTCTATACCGAGCCCGCCCCCCATGATGTCGGCCCGAAGAAACGCCAGGAAGTGCGGGGTGCTGTTGAAGTACTCCCGGGGATTACAGAACATATTCACCTTCCTGGTATCTGCGTAGTCTGCTCTGACGCATTTCACATAGTCCTGTGAGCCCTGGCGAGACATGACGTCAGCCCCCGGCGTTAGCAAAAACCAGTTGATCGTCTCCGTAACGATTGCCGAGAACGGGTTACGGCGATTCAGCAGCGGCTTGAAGGTCAGAAGGATCTTAGCGAAGCCAACATAGTCGACGAGATTCGACGTGAATATCCGGTCGTAGTTCGGCAACCTTAAGTTCAGATGGTGATTTGGAAAGTCCAGGCAATTCGCCAAAGACACGTGGGTCAGAAGCCTCCCCTGAAGGATGAGAGATTTCACCCTGTTGAGAAGACTAGTCACGTAGCTGTGGTACATCACCATCGGGGAGGAGCTGGGTCTGCTCTCGGACTCCCTCACCCTCAAGCAATCCCATACCATGAAGGGGAACGAGTCTGTTCTGATACAGTACTTGAAGGTGTACTCCTCAGGAGCTCTCAGGCCTAGCGTCTGACTGGCGTCCTTAACCTCGAAAGAACTGTCAGCATGCAAGGTTACCAAAGCCGTCCGCCCTGTTAGTGTCGGGTTATCGAAAGGAATGGTTAGTTGGTTTACTTCCGAAGGTAAGAACAATCCATGGTCAAACCAATTTTCCATCATTTTCTTATCCTTCTTATTCAATTTGGAAAGATATGTTGGGATTGCTCTTTGGTCTTCGTTTTCAAAAAGCTCCCGTCTTTGTTTCCGAAGGTTGATTGATGTTTTCTGGTCTCGTTGACATTTTAGAGAGCGCCATCCTCGCCAAACCTGGCGAATGTATTCCATATCTGCACCCAGAACACTGACCAATCCTTTAGTTGCACCACGGAGATTCTTTGCATCCATCGGAATGATCTCATCAAGGCTCGTCTCGATCAGGTCGTACTCTCTTTTCCTTATGTGGACGGAGTACCAGATGCTGGCCAGGCTGCTCTCAATCCCCTCAGTGTCCACAAACCGAACCAACATGTAGAGGAACAAGACATTCCTAGCCGTGACGAAGGGATCAAAGTCATCTAGGGTGATGTGAAGCTTACCGGTGTATTCAGCAGGTAGGGAAGCTGCCGTCAAGACGGTGTTGCGTAGGTCCCCGCAGCCGGCAGAGAGCACGTGGAAGTCTCTCGCCGGTTCCCTTGCAGCTTTCTCGTCGGACCACTCGTTATCGAGAAGTCGGAGAAAATCCCTTGCGATGGTGTTCCCAAAATAATACGGCGAGGCAGCAGTTCTCTCGGTTTCCCCCAGACGTGTGTTTCTGCAGCCAAACCTTGCGGCCATCGACTTGATGGACGCTTTCATGGCACTGCAGTCGTGTTTATGCTGTTTCCAGTTACGCACCTGGCACTCCTTGTTACAGTACCATGCGTTGCTACACTGCGCACACTAAGGTGAAAGAAAAACAGAAAGAAAAGAAACTGTTACCTAAAATAATAGACCTTGTGCACATAACGTCATTTGAGAAGGGCGCCCTCGGCTACAGGTCAAAAATTGTTGCTCATCGACCCACCCTGTGCGCAGAGCGTACACAGATGTGCGTTTTCCATTTTTGCATCATCGTTTTACCTCCAAGATGGCGGCGTGGTGACGTCAACGCATATGGTCTATAAGCAATACCGAACGTTGGCCTACTACCAACCACACATTAAACTTTAAAAAAGTTGAAGTCTCGAATATTAGAATATCAGAGTCAAACATAGAGAAGGTGCTGTTGTGAATAGAAGAACGGTTTGAAACGTAGGAATGCTTTACGCATTGGTATAGTTCTACTCTTCTACTACAGCCATTTTGGGCACAAGTTTGATAATATGCAAACTTGACGTCAGCAGCCAGCCAGCATGGATGAATACGTAGTCTTGACTCAAATCTTTCACTCGGTACAGTGTAATCGTTTCTTGAGGTATTATTGACAGAGAAGTGGGTGCATTTCGATTTATCGTTCGTTCGGTATTGAGCCTCCTGTACGAGGTTGCAAAACCGTATCGACCTGAATACTTATTCCGGTTTACGAGACGCGGTCACAGAAGAGAGTGCAGTGCCGGTATAGGCCTTTCTTTTGTTTACAAACATTGACCACCATTTTGTATAGGATGCCTTGATTTTCAATAAAAAATAATATAACCTGGCTTTGTTAAAAGTTGTCCTTTTTAGTAAACAATTTAAACTTTACTTTTATTTATTTATAAGAAATTTCACTTTTAGAAGTGGGAGGTAAACGCCGAATGGGGAAAGCCCACGCAATCAGGTAGGGACTGAAAACAAAACCCGCATGCAAGTCTGGGATTCGAACCGGGGTCCACAGAGGTGAAAGGCAGGGAAATAAACCACTGAGCCAACCTGATACGCATTCAAGTAAAAGTTTAATTTTCGTTTGAGAGAGTAAATTTTGTTTATCATTAATATAGGTATAATTTTGATGGCATTATTGGACAAATAATAAACTGTTTCCCCCCTTTTTTCTTTTTTTTCCCGCACGTACTTGTTGTGACGTTGCAAATGTGTTTTAAAAATGTGCCATCGTACATGTCCACATTGCATAATTTTACCCATGCCTGTTGGCCGGCTACGGCTGAACACCGATTACAGTCGACAAGGATAATGATTTTGGTGCGTAAAGGACCACTTATTGCAAGTTCTTGTTCGTCGATAAAACACTGTCTTTTCATTTAATTATGTTGTTGTCTCAGATAGAATGCCAGTATAGCATCCATCAGCAGATACACTACAACACAATAAACGTTAGAATTTGGGCATTCTTTCCCTGCCTTTCACCTCTGTGGACCCCGGTTCGAATCCCGGACTGGAGCCTTGCATATGGATTGGGTTTTCAGTCCCTACCTGATTGCGTGGGTTTTCCCTATTTTGGCGTTTTCCTCCCACATCTAAAACTGACATTTTCTTCAACATCTTCTCTTCACAGATATCTTCAGGCCTACAGGTCACAATGCAAGTCACTTTTGAGGGTTCCTTGGTTTCATCACCAGGAATTATCATCTTATTTAAACTTAAGATTCACCTCTTTTACATCATCTTTGCTGCCGCACTCGCTGCACTTCTTCGTACCAAGCACCTCACACTCTACTGCACGGTGTCTGATGCGGTCCCTCTCCCGGCAGGCTGCGTCGCAGTACACGGGCTGCGGGCAGTAATCGCAGTACATCACGCGCCCAGAAGGGAGCTGTTCCTCGCACCTCCAGCACCGTCCGCGTTGAATATCCATTGTCAACAACCTGGAGTCGTGAGTAACACGAACAACGTGGATTTCAAAGTTAAAAATTCACATCACGGTTTAAGTTAAGTTGTCTTAATTTACGAGTTTGCCATATTCCCTTTGCCAAATTCCTTTAAATGCAGATTTTTCTAAGCATGCATTGCACGTCACGGTAACAAGATCATTCTGTTTGCAGAGTCAACCTCACTTTAAAATCTTTACTATCCATATCAACAACGTGGGGTCACGAGTAGCATGAAAAACGTTGATTTAAAAGTTAGAAATTCACAACATGGTTTAATTCGTCTTATTTCCGAGTTTGCCATATTACGAGTTTGTCATTATTCCCTTTGCCAAATTCCTTTAAATGCAGATTTTAAAAGCATGCATTGCTCGTCACGGTAACACGATTATTTTGTTCGCTGAGACAGCTTCACTTTAAAATCTTGAATATCCAGTATCAACAACCCGGAGTCATATGGGTAACACAAACAACATTGATTTAAAGTTAGAAATTCACAGCACGGTTTATTTCGCCTTATTTACGAGTTTGCCATAATTATTCCCTTTACCAAATTCCTTTTAAACGCAGATTTTCTATAAAGCATGCATTGCTCTTCACGTTAACAAGATTATTTTGTTTGCTGGGTCAACTTCACTTTAAAATCTTGAATATCCATTTTAGTATCAACAGCGGCGTAGCGAAGGCACTTTCTTTGGGGGTGAGGGTGGGGTGGGTGGGTGTGGAAACCTCAATTTGCCGACTGACATTATCAAATGAAAGTAAAAGCACAAATAATACATGGGACTCACCAATCTGTGGGGGTTCGGGGACATAGCCCCCGAGCGCTCATGAGGTTTTTCAGTGCTTCGAAGGTTTAAAATGGCCCTCAGATGCCGATCATTAGACGACTCATATTCGAAATGCAAGCTTTGAAAACTGTCATTTTTTTGCGAATTCCCTGTTTGAGTATATAGACACTAGTGGGGGCCAGGGGACGAAGCCCCCGGGACGCTGTACGGTTTTAAGTGTTCTCAGGGCTAAGGAGGATCGTCAAGTTGCCGAAAATAGACGTTTAATTCTGAAATTCAAACTTCGAATACTTTGGACTCGGGACAAATCCCCTACTATTGGAGGTTATAGGGGCAACAGTGCTCTTGGGGGTCCGGGGGCGAAGACCCTGGACACTCTCTACGCCTTTTATAGTGTTTTCAGAGCGTAGATTTCCGCACGTTGCCGAGAATATTATTCAAAGTTTGGCTTCTCACACTACAAGAATTAAACTAAAAATTTCAGTCGGCAAATCCATTCGGCAAATCTCTAGGCTTGCCTAATGGATTTTTGTTCAGCCCAAGCCCTTACTCGGGGTAATTTTGGTGCTCAATTTGCCGACTGTAGCTCTAAATGCCGACTTAAGAAAAATATTGAGTGGGGGGGGGGGGGGGGTCACACCCCACACCCCCGGTCGCTTCGCCGCTGATTATCAACAACCTGGAGTCGTGAGTAACACGAACAACGTTGATTTAAAATTAGAAATTCACAGAATGGTTCAATTTGTCTTATTTACCAGTTGGCTATTTTCCGAGTTTGCCATTACTCCCTTTGCCATGTAGACTTTCTGTAAAACATGCATTGCTCGTCGCGGTAACCAGATTATTTTGTTTGCAGGGACAACCTCGCTTTAAAATCTTCAATGCATTTTGGTGAACGCACGGTTCATTTTTAAGGTTCCACGTTAATTTGTTTTCCACAATGTCAATAATAATCCACAATTTTGACAACATCCAGTCATAGAATATTAACACAAGAGTACAATTTTACTGAATAGAATTGTGAAAAATACTACGCGCGTATTACTTTGTTTTTCTTTTCCCATGCAATTCGCCCATCACAAGGCCCAAAGGCCACTCGAGGTGTGGGCAACTTTTTGAAGGGATAAAAACCTGCCCCAATGCGCAGAAACAAGACATGGAGAGATATAAACACATGTGTCTTCACAGCACAGCTAAGAACAGGGAGGGGTAAATGAATCCGTTGCGAGACAAACATAACTGCCTCTTCCCCTATTTTAAGCAATTATAATTAAGTGTCTTGCTCAAGGACACAAGGTGTCATGACCGGGATTCGAACCCACATCCCGATGACTTAGCCACCAGAGCTTGAGTCCAATGCACTTAACCGCTCAGCCACGTACGACACGCTACTATATTTTGAACGCGTACTATCAATCAGAGAAGATCAAAATACAGTCAGGAACACAGTTTTACTAACTAGATATTGGAAGAAATACACGCAAAAGAAATGTGATATTATTACAGAGGGATCCATTAAAGAAGCAAGGCTTGTGGGCAATGGTGCCTTAGTAAAAAGAAAACAATGAAGACACACTGTGAGGAAAGGAGTTGTATATCAAGCATCCAGCACTGGTCACACTGCCAAACAATAACCGTATTTAATTTATTTCCCTGGAAATTCAAGTCGCAGGTCAAAATGTATACAGAGCTACTGGTAGGCTGGTGACATGTTTTATAAAATTGTTTACAAAGAACAAATCCGCAGGGAGTCCTTCTCAACCATATGAGACACAAGATGCAATCTTGTGTCTGGTAACTGGTGAGTAGTAACTGGTTTTGGTAAGCAACTCCTACTATAGTGCTAAGCAAGTTGGCATGCTAAAATTATACCGAAAGGATCATTACACGTTCTACCCAAGTAATAATACTACAATAAAACCACGCTTACAGCCCATATCATCGTGAGACCCATGGCGCTGTAGAGGGAAAATCAAGAATTGTACAAAGCAAACAGATACTTATGTTTTCAGCCGGGTTTTGAATTGTTCTGATGTTTCGGCCTGTTTAACAGCCTCTGGAAGACTGTTCCGTAACTGTGGCAGAAACTTATAGTTCTGAGAAGACCAAGGCCCTTTTCGAATCCACGACTTCGGCTCCGGATTCAGCTCAGGCTAGCTTGGCCCCGCGGTTGTTTTGACAATTGCGCGTGCTTTGCGGACACGCTCAGGGCTTCAGACGAGAGGACGGAGCCTATAGCCCCCCGAATCCAAAGCCGAAGCCGTCAATTCGAAAAGGACCCTAGTCTTTTAAGAACATATGTAAAAGCCAAGTCCAATGGGAGACTTTCGAACGGTCCTTTTTCAAGGTTCTTACCAGTAGTACGCACGCTCAGATCTACATAATATACAGTACTGAGCATGTGCGCGCACGCTCAGTACTGTTAAAAAGGGCCGTTTTGTTTGCTGCCGCCAGCGTCTTAAAAGTATCCCTTTGTTAAACCTTTCTTGCATATAAAAAATAGTTCAATGCAACTCCTGTAGTATTTTTGAGCCTATAGTGTTGTGCACTCTACTGTATTGGCTATCAGGTACTACAAAAACACACGATCATCAGAGACTTGGAACCGTTGCTTTATTGTGACGTGAATGAAGCCCCACCGTTCTCAGCCGAATGGGCTGATATGCTTTATACAAATTCTAGTTCAGGATGTAGTGATGCATGACGTGAATGACTGTACTGCTGATGGGCACAAAACGAACAATCACAACACGTATACGCACGATGTAAAACGACGGACAAGCCCTCTTCTTTTTAAACCAAAGTTGCAAGAAGAATATTACTTTTCTGGTAAATTATTAATGTTAAGATCGAGCTCTTTTTTTCATACGAGGCAAAGAATGACAACATTTTTTTTTTCTCAATGGATTTACACCATAAAGCTACATTATTATTGATAGAGGTTGAATCTCCAGTCAGTAAACAGGAAAAGGTGACGTCAGGGGAAATGGTCCAATGAGCATGCATATTTATTTGAATTCTTTGGGAAATGCAACATACGAGCAGAGGCTGTCCAGGGAAGGGCAAACGTATAAAAAAAAGGGAAAAAAAGAAAAAAAAAGAAAAAGAAAAATGTCATCGAAAAAGATGCGACCTCCCAGACCCCGCTCATTCTAAACAATATAAAATATACCTCAGCACATCCCATTTTCATTGGTTCCATGCGCTGGGACCGAGCGAACTAATTGACTATCACACGAGCCCTTACAATCGTGATCTCATGAGGGCGCTGTTTTAGGAAATTGGCTGTCACTAATAATACCAGGCAGACAAAACGGAAAACCTAAAAAAAAACACGATCAAAGTCTTCCGAAAAAAAGTCTATACCAAGTTGTTTTCTTGTCCCTTTTCAAGCAATTTTATTAAACCGAGATTCACACGAACCAACCTACAGTCCGAGCCTTTTTATTTTGGTATACTACAGCACGAGATTCAGTAATTTCAAGATCCAATCTATCCCCGTACCACCAGTTATTCTAAACGAGTGAACCACTTTTGTTCAAGCCATTATTTATGCCTCCATGATGGATCCTTCGTACCGCATGGGACTGCAAAAAAAAAAAGGCCATTCAGCCCACATCCACTCCCCAGTCGTTGACCTAATTGGAGATGTAAACACACCCTTACTGGCTTTACATGCTGACACGAATAACAACAACACCACATTACAGGTCAAAATGAACTAGCCACACTGAACTGCGTGCACTCACCTCAGTAAAACGGGGAAACTCCGTAAACTGTCAGATTTCTAGCTCCCGAAATCGAGCTGTGAATTGGGTGTGGATAGGGTAAATTGATAGAATGTTTTCTCTCCAGTGTAGACAGAATACAGCACTGACTAATAATATGAATGAATTACACACGCCTTGTGGATTTCAGTGAAGCGGACACGACTGGGGAATATGCGATTGCGAAATACACGCTTTCCTGGGTTCACAAAGGAATAATCCATTTTCAACAATGGGTCCCATTCACTGCTGGTTAGCTCTAAACGCTTTCCTTTTCCAGATAACATATCTGCTATTTCAATTTTTGCACGCTTATTGAGAAAAAGAGGAAGCAAGATTATTTTGCAAAGCAAAGCCGCTGATATTGTAGCCTCGAAATCACTCATACGTTTTGTACGAGACAAAACCATGACACCAAGAACACCCCTTCTGGGCGAATGAAACCACCCTACAAATCCTCGCTGATGTCACTATTATGATTACCGTGCCACTGCGTTTAGGGGAATAACCTTTAGCGTGTAGCGGGTTTCGCAATCCTCGTTCTTAATAATATTAATCACATGATTTTAAAGGTGCTAAATTAGCATAAAATACACACATCTGATCCAAATCAGCAGCGACTGACATCACGAACCAGGAGCTCTGCAAACGACCAGGCTTTGTACAGTCAGTCTGGCCATCTGACGGTCTTACCATGGGCGTAAATACCAGGGGGATCACGGGGGGGGGGGTTAACCCCCTCCCCCACAATTTTTGTCCTGTAGGGATGGTCCACAGGATCATGCCCCCAGATTTTTGGTCCTTATACATTTGTTTTTCACTGAAAAAGCACCCGTTAGCTTAGTAAATGAATAAAACCCTTCTCCAAACCCATATCAAGACAACACCCACGTCTCTACACGCCCGGCGTGTACCCCCACACCAGTACGTGCAAACAGTGAGTAGACAGTTGTTTTCCCACGAACATTACGGAACTTAACTATACCCACCACTTCGCTGAAAATAAATATCGTCTTTGGAGGGCTGGATACGCCCGTACAGCACTAGCGCTGCTCCAGTTAAAATCATACTAGTTGTAAATGAGTGTATTGAATGTCAAGTTTGCCGTCCAGGCTATATATTTCACATGTCCGGCCTGTTTGTTTTGGAAGGAGGAAGGAAGGAAGGAGGCGTGATTGCTTTTCATAAGTATATTTTTAACAAACTTCGAACATCTGCTGTGGACTTGCATGTGACCTTCCCCATGCCCCCTTTGCTCGTGATCTCAGCATTATTCCCTTTATTCCATTGTCATCCCCCACTGACTTTCCACGACGAATTTACGCCACTGGTTCCCACTCAATAAAAATAATTGCACTTTTTATATTTCCCATTTTCTCACCAGTGATTTTCGAACAGAGATTGATCATCATCAATATCTACTTCCAAGGTTTGGATTTTAATTTTAAATTTAATCACTGTTACCCTCAGGCTTTTAGCCCCTGATAAATTTAATGTCGATTCTTTTCTTGGTTTGAGATTGGCTTAACAGGCTTTCAAAGAGTAGCTAGGTTCATTTTGGTTGAAGCCCCACCTCAACAATTGACCGATTGCGCGACCCGCGTCACGTGACCTCTTGTTGGTATAATGTAAACACACACGGCGTCCTCCACAAGGAAGTGCGGTACGGTACAGGGTGATTGTTGCATTTGTCTATTTGATGGAGGCTTTTCTTGCTCGAAATCTGTGAAAGATATTCCAGAGTTTGTACCAGAGACCTTCGAGTGGCTGAATAAAGCCAATAAGGACAGTTCCAGCAAGTCTTGGAAATTGTACAAGTACCGTATAAAATTGTGCACGATGTGTAGGCCTACTATAGTGCACGACGGAACGTTAGGCCAGACGACCGCGATCACACACTTTTCAACACAAAAATTTCAAAGTTTTGAAGCTGAAATCATTCAAAGAAATTGTTTCCCAAAACTGTGTGATTCCTTTGTCTATTTGAAATTTCGCAAGGCTAGGTATAAATGTTCACTTTTCCAACGTTCTCTCACCCCCCCCCCTTTTTTTTGACAGTGAATAAGGCCTACATTACAAACAAAATAACAGGCGGGTGGCTACATAGTCGTCCGACGCCGGTGGTCGTGCAAAACTCAAAATAAACCTCTTTTGTTGAAGAATACTGGTAGTTTATGAAACAGTCATGTGAAAACAATCAATGTCACAACATACCACTTTTTAAAAGATTGCATAGTAACTGGGTTATTATTACCAAAAGCCGTTTTTGGTGTGACTCTGTCAGTCACGGCATGTATTTGCACAGTTTGCCATTAGCTCAGATTACTATGACCATCAATAGGTCACGTGATGAAATGTAAACATTGGTTGCGCAATCGGTCTATTGTCCTTGCGTTATGGTCTATTGTAAGAAGAAAAATATAAATGTTCACAGATTTACATCTACCTTACATGCTATAAAGATAATAATGGTAGAAAATTATACCTGAAAGATTTCTGCCTGAAGTGTTATCGTTTTTTAATGCTAAATGAAATACGATCCAAAAGTAGTATTCTCAGAGAGAATGCGTACAAAAATGCTGAATGCATTTTGACCGTTTTCTCGCAAATGAAACATCGAAACGAGCTAACATTTTCACAGGTTTGTTTTATCATATATATCTTGATTTGTGCATGGAATCGAAGCATTTAAAGTCAGTTTACTATCGTTGAGCTGGGGCTTTAATGCGGGCCATCTTATAATTATGTTTGTCTACCTCATTTTGGTTGACACTTGTTCTAAATTTCACAAGATTTGAAGGTATACAAAAATATGTATTCATTGTTTATTTCCGTATGTTTGCTTGGATATTTGGGAGTATAAATACGACGTAATACTACTAGCATTTAAAGATGCACGCACTCTTTCCCACTTTTGGCTTTTGAAATAAGAAGGAAGAGAAAGCGCTTTTAAGACCCTTTGACAGACTAGCAGACCCGAATATACCTATGTGCCGTTATTTCTCCAAAGAGCTTTAAATTAAATAGCTTGTTCTTCCCCCGTTTTTTCCTTTAGTCAATTGTTATTATTAATAAAAATATTATAATTATATTGTTATGTAATCATGTACAAAACAAAACGAGAAGTATGTATGAATGCGTAAGTATGTAACAATACAAGTGACACTTACTGATGACAGAAAAAAAGTAAATTTAATCACTGTTTAAAGGTAGTAAAAATTGATAAAGTATAGAATACAATTTATGACAAAAACATAGTGAAAACAAAAGAAAGAAAAATCACCTCTCCACAAAAATCCTTCAACCGGCATGTATGTCATTGAATAGAACCGTTTTAATTTAGCCAATCCATGCCCCGCCAACAATCTCAGCTACCTTGGAACGGCACTCTGATTTTTTACAAGCGTTCCACCTCACCTCGTTTTATGTGTTATACGTCAGATAAATACGTTTTCATGAAGTCTTTATTATGCACAGATTCAATACTATACAAGCGATTCCTTAATGCAGTGGAATACTTTGGAACGCTAGGTGGCAGCAGACATGCCACATTTCCAAGCACAATAGACGTTTGTCATGGTGCCGCCATCTTTTTGTTTTCTTCTACCACTCAAATCAATGTAAAACAAACCGAGGCTCGTAGGGCAATTTAGTCTGGTCCAATTTCCAGTAGAATTAAAATCAGTATTCAGGGATGCCATTTCACACGGGTAGCAAGACTATGGTGGCAGCATGATTAATAGTCTATGGATTTACCTGGTAAGTATGTCACTCAGCGTTCAAAGTTAAATTGTTCTCAAAATCTTTATTTATTTTATTGTTTGTGTACCATATTTTCAAACCCATCACCCCAACATAAAATTGGAAACTCATTATTTAACCATTTTGTTCCAATAGACCGATCCATTTAACCCCGCCCACGGTGCACACGCGCATAATGCACTGACCTTCAGCTGCGCAATCGCGTCTGTGATTGGTCAATGCAGCAAGGGTGGGGCTTAATGGATCGGTTTCTATTCTATGGTTCCCATGATCACCTTCTTACGAAAAGTAAATGTGCACGCTTCGTGGGGAAACCAGATAAAGTCCGAAGGAAAACATTCAAAGAATGTGCATTGTATATTAATTTGTCCGAGGGTCCGTTTCTAAATTCATCCTGGACTGCTCGAATCCTCAAAAGAAGACGTTAACGCCTCGTGAAAGTCGTTCGTACTTGTAGTTTACAATAGATCGTATATACATAATATGTTTCGCTTGTTATTGAAAAAAAAAACTTTGGGGAAGCTGGTTCAAATGTACATTGCTTTTTGTTAAGGAACCCACAATTACACGCGTTCAACAACGCACGGGATTTACACACTTGGGTGTGATTCCCGGTTTATCAATATACGGCAGTTTCAGGCTGTTGGCTTCTGACTGGCACCCCGAACAAAGATACCGAGAAAATACTCTCTAATTGTAAAAGAGTGTAAGACCACTCGTTTTGTCCGCCATACCACTCTTGCAAAGAGCTACATGGCAGATAACTCTTTTAAGATTGAAAGACGGCAATTTTCAACTTGAATCAGAGTGAAGTTTGCTCTAATTTTACTCAAAAAGGTGATGCACCGTGAGTTTCACTCTGAGAGGAGCCGAAATGACACCACTCGTTTTTAGTCAGGGAGTATGGAAACCGCTATCCTAGGGCTAGATATAGCTCAGAGCGCCGCATGTTAATCCAGAGGTCGCAGGTTCAAATCCTGTTCCGGTCATTTTTTTTCTTTGTCCACCCCAAAATGAAAATGCATTTACCCAGTCAGTTTCCCTTGTGGTTTAGAAAGAAAAACTCATACATTTTAAACTTCCACGTTATCCTTCTGGGTGTTTCCTTTAGTTGGTAGAACCATATATTCCGTGGGGGGCTTAATGGCCTCGCCGCCATCTTGAAGGTTGCCTCGGCAACAAAGCTTGAAGCTTTCTCCCTCTGTGGATTGAAAAGAAAGAAAACACACACACATAAAGCAACTTATAATTGAGCGTTGGGTGAAAATCGAGGGCTCCGGGTGGTGAGTTTGTCCCCCCCCCCCTAAAAAAAAAACCCCAAAAAAAAAACCGACTTGTCAAAAACAGGTTCTCCGACCCCCTTTCCCTTTAAAAAAAATCAGGTTCTCCGACCCCCTTTCTCTTTAAACAAATCCACGGACACTAAAAATGTGATGAAAAATAATGAAAACCTTTTGCAATCAAGTTTAAAAAGAAAACTTGCCACACGAGACCCAGACGAAGAAAAATAAAGTGATAAGTAGAAACTATAAGACAGACGAGGTGTCGAACCAGTAACCTTCGGTTCGTTAATCTGTAGACTATGGACGACGCCGCGGAAGCAGCTCGACTCTCAGGAGTCTTCGTGACCTTTTTATTTACAATTCCTGTATAATATAGCCTATATAAAGGAAAATGTAGTCTGGTTCCCTGATCAAAGATTCCCTGACGACTCTTGTTAAAAATCTTAGGTCAGGCATCATCCAATGCTATACATAGATTATGACGCAATATAAAAATACTCATTACTTGTCACCAACGGTGGACGATGTCGTTGGATGATGATGGGCTTTGTTTACTTTCATAAAGCCTGGGATAATCAGTTTGTAAATATGTCACAAATATATTCAAATATAGTGTTGAATTTGTTGGCGGAAAAAAAGAAAAAAGAAAAACGATAATGGGTTGTGTCTGCAAAACTTTTGAATTTGTATCAACAAAAGAAATGTCCGACCATCAACGACACTGTCCGAATGTTGACGACAACGAGTTCGGAGCATTTCGGATGTTTTTGGAAAAGGAGGAATTCCTCCTTTTTTTTGTCACATGGCATTTGGGTGATGCCTGACCCTAAAATCGACAGAGAATAGTCGGAGATTTTTTGGTCTGGGAACCAGACTAAGGAAAAGGCAAACATACAATGCATACGCAAAAAAAAACCTACTATACTCTGTCATTTGGGAAAAGAAAATTCACCTCCCGGTGAAACACGATAAAAAGCTGAGCAAATACACGCCCGCACAACCTTGCGATCGGGTTTGTTTGTAGGTCCTGCCGTTATTGGTCTATTCTTCCCTTTTTGAAGGATTCTTCTGTGGGGTTCAAGTTGAACAAAGAAAGCATTGTGGGGTCCTTTGTTCCCTGGTGTAAAATACCCCTGCATCCTCGATGAGACTTCTACTGTTCTTTTCTTTGTCCCTTTACTCTATAATTTCTCATAGACTTTGTGCACAATTTTCCTTGTGGAGCATACCTCTCTTTAGAATTCTCCTGTAGAGACCAACTGTTCTTGCGCTCCCCTTTTGTTATAGGACTCCACAAGGGAGCAAATTCGAGCCCACAAACTAATTTAATCTTCTTACTCTTGCCAATATCAACAGCCTTCAACAAAATATTTTTATGCTTAAATTCTTCAATTATTTACTCCCTCCAATTCTGCATAATCTTTTTCAGTTAAACAGATCTGTTCACAGTTGTAAGTACCCGGTCTTGTTCTGAAGTTCACATTCCGCTCGTTATCTCTCTCAACATTTTATTAGACGTTCTCAGGCCCTGTAAACTGGTGAACAGTCTCCCTGTATCACTTTGTGAAAGTAAATCACTCGCGCTGTTTAAACACAAACTGAAATCTTCTTAAATCCACCAGCCGTCTCAGTAAACTCCATTTATTTTACTGTTACTGATCCCTTTTCCCATATCAGATTAAATCTGATCTTACTATTGTTGCAAGTCGTCGTAGACGTAAACACACACTGTTATTGTTACTAGTTGTGGGTGTTATTTAATATGTTTACATGTATTCGTTTATTGGGCATTCAGGTTGGCTCAGTGGTTTCTTTCCCCGCCTTTCATCTCTGTGGACCCCGCCTTGCATGTGGATGGGTTTTCAGTCCCTACCTGATTGCGTGGGTTTGCCTTATTTGGGGTTTTCCTCCCACATCTAAAACTGACATTTCTTCAACATCTTCTCTACACAGGTATCTACGGGTCACAGTGCGGGTCACAGTGCAAGTCACTTTTGAGGGTCCCTTGGTTTCATTACCAGAAAGATATAATACTAATTAAAAAAACATAAAAAAATATTGTAAAGCTGTTACTTTTTGTTTGTTTTGCTTTTGTATGTTGTCCTTGACATGCCCCGCTTTTTGGAACGTGCCTCCACATCTGTTTATATTGACTGTATTTTTCTTGATGATGACAAGTGGAAATAAACATTACTTTGAATTGAATTGAATTGACTCTATTGTCCCTTTCGTTATAGGTCCTCGTTTTTAACATGAATACATACCCACCCCCTCCTCACACTCCGGTCTACCCCCTCCTCACACTCCGGTCTACCCCTTCTCACACTCCGGTCTT
The DNA here is from genome assembly GCA_911728455.2 of Marthasterias glacialis. Taxonomy (NCBI): domain Eukaryota; kingdom Metazoa; phylum Echinodermata; class Asteroidea; order Forcipulatida; family Asteriidae; genus Marthasterias; species Marthasterias glacialis. The sequence continues at coordinate 26,076,260 of OU452224.1, forward strand.
CCCCCTCCTTACACTCCGGTCTACCCCTTCCTCACACACCGGTCTAACCCTTCCTCACACATCGGTCTCCCCCACCCCCAAAATCTCCCTCTTCATTTCAAGGAAAACAAATAACAACATGGGTATTTTTATGGTTAACAGGATGTTCACCATTGTCATGGGTCGAAAAGCAGCTATTGGTGAAGTTAATAATTCACTAAATAGTGTCTGATAAATATACTCTTTTTAATAGATGTTCATGTTTGCATCTGGGATAAGGCATATATTATTTGTATTTTTACCCATACGTCGATGTGTGCTAAACACTGGTGAATCGTCTGTATCTATTATACTGGTTGAAGTCCGCTGCTAATAGGATACGAAATGCCTCTAGCTGCCGGACAATCTCTGTAGTGTAGTTGGTAAGACATCTGATCTAGATTGGTGGGGGTCGTGGGTTCAAATCCCATCCCAGGCGAGGAATATGCCCGCGGATTTCTTATCACAGGACTTGGGAAAGTACTGAGTATACAGTGCTTAGCACACATCGGTGTATGGGCGTACAAAACACAAATATTATTCTCTTCTTTTCACAACTTACTTCCGAACTGTTCCCCTTCCTCCAATGTGTCAGGCAAGTTGAAGCCGAGTGTTTCCGGGAGGAGCAGGGAGAGAAGGCCGGCCAACACAGAGCTCCCACCGAAGATAAAGAGCGGAAGAGGTTGCCAGTGCTTGCCCAGGATGATAATAATGGGTGCAAGGATACCGCTGATACGGGCAATCATGGACGACGTACCCATTCCCATTGTCCTGTTTGAATCGGAAGTATGAGTGAAAACTCTATGGTTTTGGAGTGAATGTTTTTTTTTACAGTTCAACAAAAAGTTGAAATTCTATTAGGTGGTATAATTTGGTGGGAATATTGGGCGAACTTTTGATGAGTCCCTCAACGGCAACTTCCTGAAAGGTTTTGGGGTGTGTATTTCACAAAGCATTAGGTCTAGTCTTATCTGGAGTTAGGATGAGTAACTAGTCCTAACTTATAGGACTAGCCATAGTTAGGACTATAGTCCTAAGTTAGGACTGGTTTTGTGAAATCCACCCCTGAACTCGTAAACCTCAAGATTAGCTTGAGACCACCACCACATGCTCAACATCGTCTAGGGTGTAGTCTTGATTCAAGACTCTCATGTTGCTGACGCTTTCCTACGATCCTTTGCCACAAGAGGGCGCGCTCTCACCCTAGACCGATATCAGGGTGAACTACACTAAATAGAGAGAAATCCATGCACGGAGCCTCATTAATAATGTAAACCCACAACTTTTTTTCTGTAAATCAAATGATTTGAAGGTCCTTGCTTTTATGGATTGTTGTAAAATGGTCCAACATTGTACCCCTTGGGTTGATGACTTTCATCCTGGGGCACTTTGGGTACACTGGCCCCCTCAAAGTGGCCCTAAGTGCATGCAGGGTAATTTTTCCAAGATGGAGTCTGGTCAGTCAATTCGCTCATTGGTGTTTTTGTTTTGGATCAGCCTACCACAAATTTGCTGAGAGACATTCAAATATTGAGTTGAGTACTTTTGAATATTTAGCATTTAACACTGTTTGCTATAGGAGCCTATTTGGTGTGGTGCACCCCATGGACTCTCAGGTGATAGCGGACTCGGGACGATAGCGGTCTAGGGTGAGAGTGCGCCATCTTGCGGCAATGGATCGTGGGATATAATCAGTAACAGGAGAGTCTTGAACCAAGACTTTCTAGGATGAAATCATAGACTGGGTTGCTTTCTTAAAAATGAAGTCATATTTTAACCGCATGTTTTTCACAAGAACCCAACCCGTTCCTCATTCATTTGTTCATGGTAAAAACACAAAATATAACAGAATACACTGCGGTCAAAACAGATAGACATTACATAAGTCCTGTGTATGGAAGAGTAGAATGACCACTGTTCAAAACCACCCAAAGAGGACTTACCAAATATCCACCGCAACTTATTATCTTGTCAAGGGACATAACTACTTCCCGTCAGCGGCTTGCTATTTCGCCGTGGCGGCTTGCTAAGAACCGCGGCGGCTCGCTATCTCACACACCTCAGCGAGCTACGCAGAGGAGAGATTGCAAGTGGCAACTCGCAGCGAGATGGTAAGCCGCTGAGGTGAGGTAGTGTTAAATGGGGTTACCAATTTTACAAATTGGGCTGTGCAACTTGCGCGCTGTGCACAATCGTTTGATAGCGCCCTCTTTTGATTCAATTTACGCAGTCCATGTGTACACACTTTGACCAAACATGGCCACGTATCTCCTCTCGACCAATCAGAATGAATAAACTGTCCCAGGTATTTATAAATGTACACTAATACGCATACGTTAGAAAAAATTAAACAAAAGCTAAGTATATAGAACACCTCTGTTGATTCAAAGGGTGGTATATTTGACCAACACAACAACAAACAACAACAAACAACAGCAACAGCAGCAGCAGCAGCAGCAGCAACAGCAACAACAGCAACAGAAACAACAACAACAACAAACCTTATGACGGTTGGATAAAGCTCGCAGGAATATATGTAAACTAAGTTAAAAGCTGCAGCGGCAGCAAACTTTCCAACCATAGCCACAGCAGCTCTCCCTACACCGAGTGCTGCAATGATAACAGATAAAAAGACAATGCAATAAACAAACAATCAACAAATATAAACAAAAAACGCAATTTAAATATTGAATGCAATATTTATAGTGATTACATTCAACCTTTGCTTATGCTCCATTTTGTTTTTGTAATTCTGTTTTTCCTATTTCATGACTCATCACTAATTGTATTGACCCAATTCACCTGACGTCATCATCACAATAATCTTGGTTGCGCCATTTTGGTGGTCAATGTCACTGAGTGAAGAGCGCATTTTAGGAGAAGCGGCGTTTACACGTAAACCTATTGACCACCAAAATGGTGAGCGTGGCACAGTCGGCGCGTGTGTGACGTGCGTGCAAGAGGTCAATATAGCCATTGTATATAATAGTTATAACTAACATATATAAATTGGGGTGAGCAAAGACAATTTGGCTGATGCCGGACTCGAACCCGCGACCTCTCGAATACCGTACGAGCGCTCTAACCAACTGAGCTAACCAGCCCTATGTTGGTGGGTGATCCTGTGCAATGCCAAAACACTTATTCGTGGGGGTCCAGTCAGAAGCCAAACCGTATCTGCCGATAAGACAGGGATCAGCCCCTGTTAGGATGCAAACAACCTGGTAAAAACGGCAGTAGCGGGGATACACAACGAATGGATACAGCTTTTTACGTGGATTAGGAAACTGACTGGGAAATATTATATTAATTGGGGTGAGCAAAGAAAACGAACTCCAACTGCCGGACTCGAACCCGCGGCCTCTCAAAAATATAATATAAATATATAAACATATATATATAATACATATTGTATTAAATACCTGTTGTATATTGTTTATGTTAATTGCCTTGTTCTATGATTGAAATAAGCCGTGTTCGTAATGGATGTGATATTTAAGAAAATGACTAAAAAAAAATAATAATAGATAAATACAAAATAAAATTAATTCCATTTTTGTGAAATTAGTGTGTCAATAAATCCTTTATTTCGTCACTGTTCCCACGAAGTGCAAAAAACCTCAGTTTTGACACAAACGTTCATTCCGAGATAATCACGTTTGAAGTTATACACTTTTTAAAATCGCGTTTTTTATTTATTTGTGGTCGCAAACTTTAACAAAAATGAACTTACCAATATAACTTGAGACCTATACTTGACAACGGTATCGTTGCTTTTATAAAGTTTTTGTTAAATAAAGAGGTTTTAGTTTAGAAAAGTTGTTTGTACTTCTTGATAGTACTAAAAATTGGAGGTTGTCGTTAATGTGTGTACAAAACATTTGTGTACAGTGTAATGGACAAAGTTTTTTGCACTTCGCGAAAACACAACGCGCTGGATGCCTAACTTTTTTTCGCAGTTTGTGTACAATGTTAACGTACATGCAAACTTGTTTGCACTTCGTGGGAACATCGCACATGGCACATTGGCACTTTGCCAAAATGGAAAACACAGGGTTATCGTTCCCTTATTGATAGCTGCATTCATACCGTTGTACACAATTACAGCACAATCCCTGGGAATGAGAAGATTTTTGCACTTCGTGAAAACGCAAATAGCACAACCATGAGGTTTTTTCAATCTGCTTATTATGTTACCTAGGAAACCAAACACTTTTAAGATTTATAACTTTGTCAGAAGGTAGTTAGTGACCAGTGCATTAACAGTATGAAAAAAAAACTTTTGAAAATGTGTTGATTTTCGAGGTTTTTTGCACTTCGTGGGAATAGTGACGATTTGAAGAAACAAAACCGGACAAACTCGTTACAAGCTGAAGAAGTTTGCAGTTTCAAATATTTGCCGTACCCGTATGTTTACTACTATAACTTTACACATTTCAATTTTTTTTCTCCATTGTTATTCTTTTGTTTGTCTTTCGTATGTTCATTTAGTTATTTACTTGTTTATTCTATTGTTTATTTCCCTTGTGCCAGGGGAATTCTTGGAACAAGGGTATTCAATTACTGCACTGAGACAGGTGGCTGCTGTCTTTCAACACTCCTTACTCTCCAGTGGTTAGGGTCTGGCCAATAGGAGTCTACAGGCTTGTGGGGTATACCAGGGGTGAGGTTTACGTGGAATCTTGGCCTTATTGGCTCATTGGAGAAAAAAATACGATCATATTATTTGGTAACATATTGTAACGGAATCTCCAAGCTGACTCGCCGGCTTCAAAGGGACTTCGGGCCTCCACGACGAGCGGCTATCGCCGAGGCCTGAGGGGCAGACTCGTTTGGGGGAAATCTACCTCCAGGCGCCTAGGTAACTGGCTCACCACGCACACACGCTCACACCACACAGGGGCTGACACCCGAAAATCAGTCACTACCTATACACCGGTCATCTACCTTGTCTGAACTGGTTTATTGTGTAACTTAATGCTTTCCCTATTTAGGCGCTGATTAGATGTTCCTAATTAGGCGGTAAATTGTAAGGCTGATTGGCTGTTGATTCAGTTGCAATCGAAACTAAGATCAATGGCTTTTCTCAATCAAACATCACAACAAATAATCAAATGAGTGGCAGTAATCAATCAAATCGGACATAGGGACCGATACCAAGCAAGAAGTGCAGCTACTCCCCCTTATGGCAACAACAACTCGGGCTTCGCAGCAGCAAGGGTAGAGCCGACCCGAACCACATCAACGCAGACCGGAAAGAGAGCACGCGGTGCTTGTGCAACGCGCTTATATACGTTCACGCCGGGCACCAGCTGCGCTTGCTAGTGAACGGACCGCAGCCCGATCACCAGCGCCCAGAGCAAGGGAAATCCCCTGCAGCACGCAACCAATATTTCGTTACAATATGGAACATTCTTGCACCTTTCGGCAGATGCTAGGGTTCCAGCTCAACATTGGTAAGAAGGAAAAGCAAACATTTTCACAGATTTACATAACCTTACAGGGTATAAATATAATGATGGTAGAAAACACCCTCTGTCGAGGGGCAGTGTTCAATTTTTTTTAATAATAAATGAAATATCAATATTTAATTTTCGCCTCACAAGACCAAAACTTTGTCTAAGAATGCATTTTCTACGTTTTTCTCAGAAGTGAAACAAGTGAGCTGAAATTTCCACAGATTGTTTTATTTTAAAATTATATTTATGTTGAGTTGTTGTGCAAAGACTAGAAACATTTACAGAAACTTTACCAATGTTGATCTGTTTTTTTTTTAAATAATTGTCACAACTTACGTATGAACATAGTTACCAGACAAGCCACTCCGCCGATGATATAAGAGGCAGATATGGTAAAACGTCTTCCATAGCGTTCCATCATCCACCAACTTAACATTATACTTGGTATCTCAATACCTCCCGATACAAAGGCAGCTATGTAGTCGTCAATGCCAAGATGAGATGTACTCAGAGACAATCCATAGTATACCATATTCACAACAAACCTTTATGGAGAAAGATGTTTTATATAAAAGTTGGGGAAATAGGCCTTATTTGTGACTGCAAGAGGGCGCCCTTTGGGTTAGATTGGGGTTCAAACATAGAGTTATATTGATAAGAACTAGAGGGAGCACTCGCAATGCCACGCACGGAACTCCACTGACTCACCGTGGGCGAAAATCCCTATGGGCAAATTGCATACGAATGTCCACTTAGAAAATGGCTGCTGTGTGAACGGATGAGTAACCAGTGTAAGTGAATGGTCCGCGCCATTTTCTCAGTGGTAAAAATGCTCCTTGTCGGGCCGTGTCGCATGGTTTGTACGCCCTCTAGTTCTTATATATAACTCTATGGGTTCAAACCAAATATTATAGAGCGCCATAGGCGCAAGATGGGGAACTGGGCCTTTAGAAAGTGAAATTCGCATGGGCGCCATTTCGGCAAGTAATTGCCTGTTTGCCACTGATAGCAATTGTTGTCTACACTGGTCCCCACGTTTCAGTGCAGTATCAATGGGGTTCAATTGCCGAAATGGCGTACAGTGAGATTTCACATTTCAGCCAGAGTTCCCCATCTTGCGCCTACGGCGCTCTATAATCTTTGGTTCAAACCATAGAAATGGTGTGGTAAACCAGATGCAATTAGACTTCTAATAAAGCAGTTAATGTACAACTTTTTGAGGGTTTTTACAGTTTATGTAATCAATGTAAGATACTTGCTTGGAAAATTTGTAGTGTTAATAATTTTAAATATTTTCATATTTTCAAAATGGAATTAATATTGCGCCCTCTTGCTGTCATAAATACGACCTATTGCGATCTGCTAAAATGTTATATGTTTTTTGCTTGATTTTTTTAAAGCAGTGGCGTAAGTTTGTTGTGAAAAATGGCGGGGGGAATGGTCATGGAAAAAAAGGAATAATTCTGAGATCACGAGCAAAGGGGGCATGGGGTAGGTTACATGCAAGTCCACAGCAGATGTTCGATTGCATTATGGATGCCTTCTGTGTTGTTATAATGTTCTTCGTAGTTCGTTCAAATAATTACAGAAAATATTTCTGTTCAGCTTTTCTGCATAGTACATTCATTAGGCATTGTCAAGTAACCGATACCAACCTCAATTTGTCACAGCGGTGCTGTTTGGTGGGTATAGTTAAGTTCTGTAAACTTTGTGTAAAATGACCGTCTACTCACTGTTTTCACGTACAGGTGCCGTGTATACGGGCGTGTACAGGCGTGGGTGTTGTCTTGATAGGGATTTGGTTTGTTTTATTCATTTACTATAAGCTACCGGGTGCTTTTTCAGTGAAAACCACCAAATTGTGTTTTTTAAGGACCAAAAATCTGGGGGATGATCCTATATCCCCATCGGATATAAAAGTGTGTGGGGGATACATCCCCCATCCCCCTGGTATTTACGCCCACGTTTCAAAGTGTTATTGTAAATCCAAGTTGTTATTTAGAATGACAAATTTTCTTGGCATTTTTAGACTGATTTTACACCAAGTGTTGCGTGTATTAATTTCGGTGTTTTTTAATTAGCATGATCACCAGTAGACGTCCTGTTTATTGTACTCTTATATTGTATGGTCACAGTTGCTTTATCGTCACTAGAGAAAGGCGATTACCACGTGTGCACGTGTGTGTTAAAAAGGCCTTAACTTTTCCACTCAGTTAAGTTCATTTGTGGTTGTATGCGTAGAACTGACATGGATGGCTGAAGCCACTAATGGCCTCCATTTGTACAAAGTCAAATGAAAAACAAAAATAGTTCCATCCATACACGGGCAGAATTCCGGAATCACAGATTTATTGTATTCATTGGAACCGCTTAAGTGAGTTATCTCCACTGTGCTTTGTGCTGATGTGAACTTTTCCACACAGGTTTCGTATTGGGACGTGATCCGTGACATGATTTGCAGAGCTGAGCTTTATTGTAAGTCTTTCATGGGGAACAATCCATGTTTGTATGGCAGTTTCTATTGTAGAAAACCTGGTTTAAATGTCTGATCATTGTGTATATTCCGTGGGTATAAATATTACATGTTGTGTAATTTCCTTTGAGAGCGAAGGATTGTGTATTCATCTTACGTTGGAAATCTTGTGTATCAATTTGTAAGGTTGCATTTTCAGATGCAATAGTTTAAAGTGTAAATCATTGCAAATTACTTTATTATTGTTTGTATATAATAAAAAAAAAAAAAAAAAAAAAAAAAAAAACATTTTCCAGTTCGGACCTGTATTTTATTTGAGACCACGCGGTTCGCGTATAGTATAATGAACATGTGTAGAGATAAAAAGTGCACCGTCAGTGTTTCTGTAACTTTTATTTACTAAAACAATAGTTTGCGTCCACGCTCTTTGGGCCTTCCTCGTTTTCGTTTGACTTTCTTCGGCAGGGGTAGAGCACACTGTATTTTCTCGGGGTAACTCTTTCTATTTTTGCATTCTGCAAAATGTTCGTCATCTGGGAGGGAACCCACAGTGAGTATCATTTTGGGTTTATACCAACCCACCTGGGAAAGATTGTATTTGTAAGGGATACAGGAATATACGTGGTGACCTCTGACCTAATTTTGTTGTATTGAAATTTGCTGTGTTAATACGCCACTATTTTGTTTAGAAATAAATTTGTTGCGGAAGATATATTTTATATTTTTATATTTTATATTTTAGATTTTATATTTGAGGTATCATCAGGTAGATTTTGTATTTTTCGTGAATGCTCGCCCTTTTTCAGTACAGAACCGTTCCTCCTTACTCCCCTCTGATAGACCGGGACAGATAACTTCATATATTTATATAATATATATATTATTTACTTACCGAATATAGAAAGTGATAAGACTTTTCTTTCGAAGGTTTTGACAGATAACTTCATATTTTTATATATAAATTAACTACTTACCAGTTATAGAATGTGATAAGACTTTCCATTCGAAGATTTGGACAGTTAAGTTTTTTTTATTAGTTTTTTAATATTTACTTACCAATTATAGAAAGTGATAAGACTTTTCTTTCGAAGATTTGGAGTCCGAACAAGATCAAGATGAGTTACGCGGCGAGAAACAGCTGTCTCCTTTATCTGGACATGAGTTACAAGAGTAGATTTATCAGTTTTGTTTTTATTTATAATAAAACTAAACAGATGAGGAAGAATACATTTCAGTTGCAAATTCAATTTGGAGAACGTTTTGTCAATTGCATGCCGTGTTACTATAACTCCAACCAGAACCGTATATATTGAGAGAGTTGGGCCAATCCATTTTCGTCGTCCCTCCCCCACAAAAAAAAATAAATAAATAAAAAATGATAGAAAAAAACAAAAAAAACTAACAAACAAACCCGCAAGTGGTCACACAGGGTGCTAGACTAGACTGCGCATTGGGTTTTGCTGCATTTGGACCAAACGCGGCGTGCAGCAATCACGTGACCAGCGAAAAATTGTCACGGCCATGCTGCAACTCTTTCAATATACAGCTCTGATCCCAAGCAATAATGATTGTCTAATTGACTGAATTTCAAACTCATTTATCACAGTGCACCAGCGAGTATCAACCGTGTAAAGGACACATAGGTGGGCCCAACGATAGACCGATTGCGCCACAATGTTTACATGCGGTCACGTGACCCCCTATCGGGTATGACGTCATAAAGCTGATGAAAAAATACGTGTAAAAGCATAGGCCGTGACACAGACTGAGTTCGAAAACAGTCGATTTTACTTTCGTTAAACGATGAATTAGTTAATCAGCCCCTTTATTTAAAGTAATATGTTGTGGCATTAATTTAAATCACATCTCTGTTTCATAATTTAACAGGATTCTACTAATAAAAAGAGTTTTTTTTAGCCATGCACTACCGGCGTCGGACGACTATATTATGTAGCCACCCGTGTGTTATTTTGTTTGTAATGTTGGCCTAAATCACTGTAAAAAAAAAAAGGGTAAAGAACGTTGGAAAAGTGAGCATTAATACATAGCCTTGCGGAATTTCAAATAGGCAAAGGAATCACACAGTTTTGGAAAGCAATTTCTTTGGAGGATTTCAGCTTCAAAACTTTGAAATTTTTGTGTTGAAAAGTGTGTGGTGTCTGGCCTAACGTTCCGTCGCGCGCTGTACACATCGTGCACATTTATACGGCAATTTTACAATTTTCAAGACTTGCTGGAACTGTCCTTACTGGCTTTATTCAGCCGCTTGAAGATCTCTGGTACAAACTCTGGAATATCGAGCAAAAAAAAAAGCCTCGATTGAATGAACTAAATGCATTAATCATCGTGTACCGTACCACCCTTTCCTATGGAGGATTACGTGTGTGTTTACATTTTATACCCAACAGGGGTCACGTGACGTAGGTCGCGCAATCGGTCTGTCAGGACTTACCGAATGAACTTTACGCCATCTCCCGTGAGTCGCGTGGGACAGCAGGAATTCAAAAGGTCAAAATTCAACACAAGTTTTAACAAAGTCATTGTTTATCAAGTTAGTTCCCTTTTTCGTGATTAGGCATCCTTTATTTTGGGTTTGAAATCAATCATGGAGTGCTGTTGCTAAACTTAAGTTCTGTAGTTTACAGAATGTGGGTTCGAATCCCGGCCTGGCCAGTCGCGACACTTGTGTCCTTGAGCGAGACACTTTACCATAATTGCTTTGTCCTTCGGATGGGACGTTAAGCCGTGGGTCCCGTGTACTAGGATTGATAGTGATCAGTAAAGAACCCAGAACACTTATCGTGAAAGAGAAGGGGTTTACCCCGGTGTTTCTGGTTCAGATAACAAGCACCCTTTATCTACAGGTTTCCTCAGCCTTCCGAGCTACAGTGATTAAGTTCGCTTTTGAGGCATCCTTGGTTTCATTACCAGAGACTCATAATATAATAATGATAATTGACGACAAGTACAATTTTCCAAAACTGTTTAATAATTTACGATGAATAAGTTGCAACCTGACACTTGAAGATTGATGTTGTCGAACAAAATCACATCAATTTTGCTATTTCTTTAGAAAATGTACTGGATGTCGACTAATTTTTGGGGGAAATGAACTCTCCGATGTAAACTCTAGGTGGCGCAATGTATTGTGAATCGCGTTTTGTCTTCTTCTTCGTTGCTTTAATCGATAGACCGATCCATTAAGCCCTGCCCCTAAACATATTGACCAATCACAGCATTGGCTGCATCACCACTGCACGCATGGGCAGCACAATGTCCGTCTCTTCAATGGCACACTGCATGACATGAACGCACGCCCTATAAGTACGCGCACACACATGTTTACATTTTTCAATAGGATTTTATGGTCTCGGACTTTTGTTGGACTTTCGATGGCGAAGCCAAGGCTGTGATTGGTCAACACGTAATGGGCGTGGCTTTATGGTTCGGCCTATTTAATAATCATGCAAGGAGTTAACCAACATTTTTAAAGCTCACCTTAATAGTTTTAGTCTGCTCGTCGTCTTCGTCAAACATGTTTTCCGGAACTTGAGTCTTATTGACCTTGGCGATCTTTTCTATGACTTTCTTGGCTTCGTCGTACCTGCCTTTTGAGATCAGCCAGCGAGGAGACTCTGGTAACCAACTTAAAGGTAAAATATAGGAATGGTGCGGTGTTCTTACTTTGTGTGGGTCAATATATATACATGAAGAAACAATTGGCCTCAATCCGTGGTCTGAGTCGGGAGAAAATCTACAAACAACCCAGCAACCCAACAAACAACAAACAGACAGACAGATAGACAGACAGACGGACGGACGGACGGACGGACGGACGGACGGACGGACGGACGGACGACCCAACCCACCCACCCACCCACCCAACCAACAACTAACAAATAACCCAACAACATATGTTTACCTCCTTATTTGTGCTTTGATCAGAAATAATAACAATAATTAAATAAAATTAATGCTGCAGAAAACCAGTGGTTCACTGACGTTGTTTAAAAAAACGTAAAAAAATTATGCACTGCAATGAACTGCAAAACTAGAGTTAAAATATATATATATATATGCAAATCGTACAATAAACAGATTATAAAATAAATTACAATAAACTGATATTGTCAAGTAGATATTTTCTTATTATACATAATAATATTGCAAAAAACATTGTCCAACCGTAACCAAAATTCAAAGAACAATCACTAAAACAACATACGTTAACCTAATGATCGGAATAAATAAAATATCATTTAAAAACAGGATGGTGTAGACTAGGTTACATTATATTGTATAAAAACTTTATCTTCACTCACAGGAGAACGTAAAAATGGCCTTGGCAACAAATACATACATATGAATACAAAATATTTTTGGAAAACAGCTGTTTTTGTTTTTTCAAAAAAGGTGTTCATACTGTTACGACTTACAAGATGAGAATGAAAAAGAGTAGAAATGGTAGAGACATCGTCAACTGCAGGTGTCGCCAATCGCGGATAAGAAAAGCCAGACCAGTCAACATAATGTAACCAATGCTGAAAAATGCCGCTAACACGCTGCCGAACATAACACGCTGTTTTGGGCCCACGACTTCACTACCTGCATGATTATAGAATCGGTTTCCGGGATAACCAGGAGAATAAAAATCTAGTTAATCAGCAATGAATCCTGGTCATGACACTTGTGTTCTTGAGCAAGGCACTTAACCATTAACTATAGCTTCAAATACGGGGAAGAGGAAGTTACGTTTGCCTCGCAACGGATTCATTTAAACCTCCCTGTTCTTAGCTTTGCTGTGAAGAGACTTGTGTTTATATCTCGCCGTGTCTTGCTTCTGTGCACCGGGGCAGGTTTCTATCCCTCAAATAAAGCTAACTCTCATCTCGAGTGGCCTTTGGGCTTTGTGATGGGCGGATTGCATTAAAAAAACAAAACAAAAAAAAACAACAAAACAAAACATCGGCCAATACATGAGTGCTGAGCACAGCCGGAGATCTGGCCGGGAATCAACCAGGGCCACAATGGCGAGAGGCGGGCACTTAACGCACCACACTAGCCATCCGAAACACTGTTTGTGATGATATGAAAATAATGTCAAAACTTTTTTATCAATCCTCCCTCCCCCGCCCCAACACGCCACACCACCCAAAAACAAAATCTTGCCCGCCTTTGATGAGATTTACACTTTCAATTCTACCTAAACAATTTCCCCGTAAAAACATTCTCGTTCAGGCAATGTTTCCGCTCGATCTAAACTATATCTTTTTGATTGACCCGATTTTGCGTATCAGCGTGAATCGAATTATTCTGCACTTCATCTTTTATTAACATTACAATACGCCCATCGTTACAATACATGACTTTAAGTATGTTCAGCTATGATAAAAAGTAATATATTATACACATATGGACTGGCAATGAGGACAATAGTGCACGTCTATGCAACCCGAGGGCCTGTGAGTGACCAGGAGAGGGTCCTATTTCCCGAGGCCGATGGCCGAGGGAAATAGGACCGTCTTCTGGTCACTCACAGGTCACTCACAGGCATAGACGTGCACTATTACCCGAATAATGCCAGTCCATATGTGTTTTATAACACACCTCAGTCTAAAGTGTCATGTGAACAAAATATTTTCAGGACGCACAGTTTTACAACGGTAAACTGTTATGAGCATTGTAAACCTTTTGAGGGCGCTGTTTACCAGTCAATAGTTTTTGGGTTTTTGAAACTATTTCCCGCTTTGCGAACTATTTCCCCCAAATGTAGCGCGTGCAGTGCGTTGACGCGCGTCAAGTTCACGGTGGTGTAGATTTCATGCAATAGGCTATTATTAGTTCACCCCACGTGACCGTGTTTCAGCCAATCAGGATCAAGAACCAGGGAGAGGTGTGTAATAATACATTATAATAGATTATATTGTATATTTATATTTAATTTCATTTCATCGAATCAACAGTGGAAAAACCGCCAATTACAGAAATGATAACACAAATATAAATCAAAAAGAATTATCACAAAAATAAACAATACAAAATAAAACAAATACAAACAAAAAATACCCGAACAGATGACGTTAATTGCTTGTAGCTTTTAAATACGTTTAAGTTAACAAATGCATCGTGTCTATAAAAAAAACCCCAGATATATTGAATAGAACAAAAAATTGTGGAAACAAAGCTGGCCTACCTAACACAAAGGTCATCAGAAAAGCTCCGTAGCAGCAGTTTGCTGTGATGAAACGCAGCGTGGCAAACGCCTTAAAGCTTGGTGCGAATGACGTCACTATAGAAGAAATGGATACGCCCAAAAGACCCAAGAAAAAGGTCTTCCGTCTCCCAATCCTGAAAAAAAAGAAAGAGATAAATATTTTATTGGTTTATAGACGAATCCGAGCAGCTTGTTCAAGGGCGTCTACACCACCGCAACTATGGCCGCCGCAAGTGCGCGTCGAGGCCCACGCACTGCGAATCCTCCATGCTGATTGGTGCATATGCGCGCTGACGGGCTGTCGTGTCACGCGCGCCGTGTCCCGCGCGCGTGCAGAGACCATGGCTACAATGGTGTTAAAACTCCTTAAACGAGCTCTGCTCGGATTGGTGTATAGCGGATGAAAATATGCAAGCAATACATTGGAACTTGGAATAATTGAAACCCTGCTAAGTCGGTCACCTTAACTAGCTAACCTACTTAAGTAAACTAGCTAACCTGCTTAATTAAACTAGCTAACCTGCTTAATTAAACAGAACTTCATTCAGATCAGAGTTTGTACCTTACATTTCATTATAGATGGAGTGCATTATAGTTTCCTTGAGTATTAATATAAAACCGGCCGATGAGCATCGCCGATCAGACTCAACTTCTGATGGTCGAATCCTCAGAGTGCAGGTTCAAATCCTGGTCTCGACACTCATTGTCTCGTTGACGAGATACTTAACCAAAGGCTTCTCCCAGCCAAGGTGTAAACATGGGAATCTGTACTGTAACAGCTGAGCCTATTAGTGATTGTGATAAGCAGTTTTAGGTTGCACGATCTCAAGGGAATTGGGAAAGTCTAAGAAGTGGTCCAGCCTGACGAACAGGGATAATATTGTCGTAAAAGCACCTTGCTCAGCTGCTACATGTTCCCCTATTGTTATCATTATTATTATTATTATTATAGATTATTATGGATACATAAAATCATACTGTACAGTCGGCTATTTTGTGGAGTCATACATTTGGTTCTACAAAATATGGCGAGCTGTGTGCTGTTGCAAAAATAAATGAATAAACCAGGACATAAATAATGAATAAATGCGTTCGAGGTCAGACGAGCTCCGATGAATTCATCTTTTCTTCAACGTAAGCAAAGGTTTACTTCTCCCAAAGTGAACAATCTTGTCAGTTGTGGCGAGTAGAGAAACAACTAATAAGTGACAGCGATGGACAGAGCGACTTGGAGGCCCTCTTCTTGATCGGAGAATTGTCGCGGCCACGAAAGGCTGGCGGCCATCTCGAAAAATTCAAAATGTCTACATACCAAAGCACCTCGAAAGGCAACCTGAACTGACGTAATACAGTAGAACTCAACTTACGTAATGTAAGGCCAGTCGCATCTCAGTACGTGGGCTATATACAAAGAGATATACGGACGAGTATAGACACAATGACATGTATAGCGCCTTTGGGGGCTTCCTGCCGTTGTTCTTTCGTCCCCTTTCAATTGAATGACCTTGTGGGGACAGGGTTTTATAACGAACAACGATAACAATGAAAGCCACTGCGAGAGAGTCGCCACCACACAGGGCTTCATAGTTAAGAATGTCATGGTATATAGGGAAGGAGCAGCATGCAGTGATTGACATAAAAGCCCCATAAGAAATCGCCGATCAAGTCGTCACCATACTGATTGATGGAATATGGAATAGTCGCAATAAAGACGGCAAAGTACACGAATTTGATGGTTAAATGGACCTTTCCCATGAAATATGCTAATAGCATTCACGCATGCGTACAGACCCTGTTGGTTGGCAAACGCCATTGAAATGTGCACAAAGCAGACGCACAAAGTGCGTACGCGTCACGTGCCCATCAGTCCCATGCAAAAGGGCGCACTGTTCCCAAAATTTTGCCAACCAAAATGTAAGTGCGCACGTGCGATGTCCAATTTACATATTTCATGGGAAAGGTCTATTGAAACAGAGTCAAAATCTGCCTTATAAAGACTATAGGGTTTACAAAAGAAGGCTACAGAAATTCCTTCTATAGACCTTATGCACATGACGTCATTTGAGTAGGGCGCCCTCTTCTAGAGGTCAAAGGAGGTTGTTCATTGGCCAACCCTGTGCGCCGCGCGTACAAATCTATGCGTTTCCATTGTTACATCATCGATTTACCTCTAAGATGGCGGCGTGATGACGTCAATGCATAAGGTTTATTTGAAAACTTTAGATTGAATGAGGAAGCCTTCCACAAAATTTATGTGTACAAAGCATTGTTCTTCATCAAAAACGACCAGTTGAAATTCAACTTTTGATTATCCTTAATTCTTGATCATTAATGAGTCTAATTTAGCTTTGTGACTTTTGTTTGTATTCCTTTTCACTGTTGTAGTTGTAATATCAGTGAACTTTTTAAATTGTTATCGTTATTTTGTTATCTTAATGTCCTTATGTTGTCCTTATATTTTTCATACTGTTGTAAATAGTGTTTGATTGATGACGATAAACGGAGTTAAACTCCTTTTCAACGAGAGAAAAAAACAACAACAACAACAACAGACAGACCATAAAGAAACCTATACCTAGTTACGTCAGAGTTGGAGCTGTTACTCTCCCAGTCAGATACAAGGGACAACTAAAAACATGTAAGAACTGCCAACAGCAGAATCACTTTGCAAGAGACTGTCCCAGTCGAGGACACACGCCCATGGCAGTTACGGGGTCCTCTTATTGTTGTTCTATTAATCCCTTTTTCTGAAGAATTCCTGTGTGGGGTAGCACTAGAACAAAGAAAACCTTGTGGGGTAGCATTGTTCCATTGTGTAAAGTGCCCCGTAAGTTGGTGAGTTAAAATATATAAAAGCAAATTGAAACAGTTCATTTATTTTGAGCATAGCAGATTAACAGAAGAGTATTTGCGGTACCTATTTATAACAAACGAAGCCATATGCCCCCTTCGAGTAGGGAAACTTGTGTTCCGTTTATAAATCCTTTTTGATTTGGGTTTTCTTGCAAACCTTTAAAAACTAACAGTATACCTCCTGGGTGAAAGAAACTAACTTAATATAATTTTTACCTCATTAATCTCCAGCTTTAAGATGAGTTAAATTAAACTGGGTAATACTATTTTAATTTTTGTGGTAGCGTTTTTGTCACGGTTTTCTTTCTTACAAAATAAGTTGTTATAGTTTTCCTGTGTTTTTAACTTCATACATGTTTTGTACTTCATTCTATCCATTGAAATTTTGAATAAATTTATTTTAATTCTTCGGACAGTATACAATTTACAAGCAGGGGCCGTCCAGGGAAGGGCAAAAGTCATGAAACTATCATCACAAAAAGATGTGCCCTCCCAGAAATGAAGCTGTTAACGTAAATAAACAATACTAATAATAAAAATAAAATCACACACAAATTCAAGGGCTAATGCTGTGAATTATTCCACTTTTAAAACATCTTTCCAACCATATTCGTTTCGTAACAAATGCTTTTTATAGCCCCCAAAGCGCCGAAATCTGAGGGCAACGGTCTCTATAAAAACTTATCAAACGACGAATTTCTTTGAATAATTGGGAATTCGTTTAATAATCCACTCATTTAAGCATACTTACCAATCCCCAACGGATCCCCATATTACGGAACCAGTCAGCAAACCCAAGAACCAAACAGACTGCGCGATACCAGGTAAATCTTCCCGATCGCAAACCAGGCTGAACTGCACACCAAACAGATAAGAAACGTGCAAAATTAGTATATAGTATACAGGAGCTGTGGCAAACTGTGCATTTTAATTGCCCCCAGGAAGTTTTCGTTGCCCAAATTTTAAACATGTATTGGCATCAAATGTATCCTTCTGATTTTAGCGATCACAACCAGTTTAACGGTCAACTGAAGTTACACTCACAGACCTACCAAAAAAAAAAATAACACATTTCTAAAATGTATTATTTGAGAAGTGGTGTTTACTAGCTCGTGTCAGTTTTGACTAGACAATGTACCACATATGATACCACATGTTGCATTGGTCCATTAGGAGTGATAGTCTTACCTCCTGGTTGATGGTTGATTTGTATTGTGATCGGTCGAAATCCCATCCCGCGTCACAGTTGATGACATCTGGTGAGAACGAATTCCCCTCCGAGGCACCAGCATCCGAGGCGTACCTCTCGCACGAGGAGTAAACAACACCACCAGTAGGGTCCAACTTGAACGGGATGCTCCGGTTCTTCTGCGCCGCCTGGCACTCCGATGTAGTTTCGATACCGAGAAGAGTACAGTTGACCGCGGTAGAGATTCCCGGAACCTTACACCAATGGTCCGTGTTGGCGGCTAGGAAGACTTGCCCAATGAATTGGCAGCAAGCTGGCAGCTGTAGTAACAGGACCGCGCCGAGCAGACACTTCTGATATTTGCCCATAACACCGACGTGTTTTAAAATGTCTTCGTACTGCATCATTGAAGAGGGGGTTGATATTTCTCTCCGGTGAACAACTTCTTTCCCCGAGTTTGTGTGCAATTGCAATGTTGTTGCATGCAGACTTGTGACTCGCACCCGCAGATCAGCTCACGTTCAATGCACTTTAACAAATTTTGGCATTGAGTGTACTGAGGCCAATGGAGGGCAAACTTGCTCCCATGGTATTGGTGTTTGTTGACATGCCTGAGTGATTACTTCACAAAACGTCCGTCCTATTACGAATGGTCGAACTGATTCAAAAGGTATATATCTACCCAGACTGATTACTTTCAACTATATATATATATATCGGCAGCATGGTTCGGCTTCTGACTGGTTCCCCCGAGCAGAGTGGATTTGGTATTGCACATAGGACCGCCCACCAACTATAAGGGCTGGTGCGCTCTACCAACTGAGCTAACCAGCCGTTATAGTTGGTGGGCGGTCCTATGTGCAATACCAAATCTACCAAATCTACTATATATATATATATATATATATATATAGAGAGAGAGAGAGAGAGAGAGAGAGAGAGAGAGAGAGAGAGAGAGAGAGAGAGAGAGAGAGAGAGAGAGAGAGAGAGAGATTTATAACACACCTCTCCCTGGTTCTTTATCCTGAAACACGCTCGCGTTGGGTGAACTATTATACATGTACACATGGACTGGCAATGAGGGAAATAGTGCACGTCTATGCAACCTGAGGGCCTGTGAGTGATCAGGAGAGGGTCCTATTTCCCGAGGTCGAAGGCCGAGGGAAATAAGACCCTCTCCTGGTCACTCACAGGCCCTCGTTACACAATCTGGCCCTGGTTACACAATCAAGCCCTTTACGGCGTAGGGTCCGGGTCCGCTCAAGGGCCCGGGGAAACTTTTGCATTTTGTTGCGATTCAAGGCCCCTTTCCCATCGATTTTGAGCAAAATCTGTGAAGGAGTGTAACGAGAATTCCTTTTGATTTGCGGTCTCATAAAGTTTCTTATGTAGTCACATTTCCATCTTATTGGGGAGCTATCCGGACATTTTCTTCTGGACATGATCGGTTGCTTGGGGCAAAATCATCTTCTGATAAAGACAACTTTATTTATTTTTTAACCTCAGGAAATTATTAGGCTGAAGCAAATTTAGGGGTGCTACTGGTCAAACAAAAGAAAATCCCACACCCAGACGTAATGTTGGTGAACGACCAATGGCCCTATCGTATCGCGTCCTACGGGCCTGGCAGTGACGAGTGGGAAATGAGGGGCGTTTACATCTGATTCTCCACCCTTCCCCTCCACTTTCGTTCTCTTTCTTTCTTCCATTTTTAGTTTTTAATGATGGGGGGGGGGGGCTATAGCCGCCTTAGTCCCCGGATCCGCCATTGCTACCTCCATGTAAACTTCCTAAGGTCTAGGTAATGAATACGCCACACATCTACCATGTCCGCATCGTTCACAATTCGAGAGCCGAGTCATTCCATGAAGGTGGGACCTATTTTGTGACATTTTTCAATATTATCAATTTTGTCTGAAAAAATGTTGATTCTAATTTATGTTAGTCTGGTTCCCAGACCCAAGAATTGAAACCTAAGCCGAGATTGAAAACCTAAGGCGAGATTGAAAAACATAAGGCGAGATTGAAAAACCTAAGGCGAGATTGAAAACCTAAGGCGAGATGGAAAAACCTAACGCGAGATTGTGAAAAACCTAAGGCGAGATGGAAAAACCTAAGGCGAGATTGAAAACCTAAGGCGAGATTGAAAAACGTAAGGCGAGACTGAAAAACCTAAGGCGAGATTGAAAAACGTAAGGCGAGATTGAAAACCTAAGGCGAGATTGAAAACCTAAGGCGAGATTGAAAACCTAAGGCGAGATTGAAAAACCTAAGGCGAGATTGAAAACCTAAGGCGAGATTGAAAAACCTAAGGCGAGATTGAAAAACCTAAGGCGAGATTGAAAAACCTAAGACGAGATTGTGAAAACCTATTGCGAGATTGTGAAAACCTATCGCGAGATTCGATAACACAAGATGCGAGATGCGAGATGGCAGATATAGAACACCATAGTTTACCCATTTTTGAAATAGAAGAGTCCCATCGATTTTTCCACTGCCCTTGAGCGATGGCCGACTAAAATAATTGGAGTTCTTGTGCGCACACAAGCAAAACTATGAAACCCAAATAATGGTGTTTATTTTCATCTCACATATTTTGCCCCACGTTTTCAAGCCTCGTTAGAATAATTGTTCAAACTGCCGGTTTCTTGATGAATATATTCTTCAACCCTTCCATTTAGGTAAGGAAAACATTTTATAATAACAAATGGATACAGAGTGGCAGTCGGATGCGACACTTTTGGTTTTTATTTTATCTGTAGAAAGAGGCTGTGAGTTGTGTCCAAAGATTATAGAGCGCCGAAGGCGCAAGGTGAGGAACTGGAGCTTTATTGTTAGAAAGTGAAATACGCATGGGCGCCATTTCGGCAAGTGGATGTTTTGTTTTATTTTCCATTGGCAGCATTGGTCATTGTCTGCACTGATCAGCACTGATCTATTGTTGCATCAAAAGAGTCAATTGGTGAAATGGAGTCCAGTGGGATTTCACATTTCAGGCTGAGTTCCCATTCTTGCGCCTTCGGCGCTCTATAATCTTTGGGTGTGTCTCTCGTTGGGGTCCCGTTAGTGCAAAGACCCTGCCGTGCTCGTCAGCCAGGATCCCGGTGCAACCGGGGTGCGACCGCTCACCGGCTTCAGTTGTTCTTCGGCAAACTTCATTAACTTTACAGCAATTCTGATTGTCTGTATAGGTACCATTCAAGTCGATGAACTATCCAGGCAATAATGAAATGAACTTGTTATCGTTTAGAGAAATATAATAAGTTTCGTAAGAAAAACGACGTCCGAATCCGATAAATTGAACTCCGGTCAACAGCCACGTAACCACGGTAAAGTTTAGGGGGGCACAAGGGGTTGATGGGGGCACTGTTTTTCCTAGGGGGCATTTTGGCCAATTTAAACTGTAGTTTATATTTTTTTTTCTCTACAGGCATCTGATGTGTTGAGCTAAACAAAATACACTGCGTGTAAATAATACAAAATAGTTTTAAAAACACTGAAATTACTACATAAAAGCTTACAAAATGTATAATTTTATTCTGGTGAATGGCCGGTCAATGGCCCGCGGTCATGTTGTTCATTCATGCCGCTCCTTACACATTAACTGCACGTACAGAGGGCATAATGTTTGCTGTCGAAGAGCATTCAAAACCCCGCTAGAAAACTTATTTGCATATTAATAGATACCTTCACAAAAGTAGGTGAGGAATTTCGGGGGCTAGATTAAGCCCCGCCCAGTTAATGGTAAACTGTGGCTGCAGCATAGAGTTATATAATTATAAGAACTAGAGGGCGTACAAACCATGCGACACGGCCCAACAAGGAGCATTTTTGACCATTTAGAAAATGGCGTGGACCATTCATTTACACTGGTCCCTCATCCGTTCACACAGCAGCCATTTTCTAAGTGGACATTCGTATGCAATTGACCCATAGGGATTTTCGCCCATGGTGAGTCAGTGGAGTTCCGTGCGTGGCATCGCGAGTGCTCCCTCTAGTTCTTAAATATAACTCTATGGGCTGCAGGCATCTATTGTGAGTAATTTGAAAGTAATTATACGACCTCAATAATATACCATTGGTTTTAGAAGAATAAAGTTTCTGACAAAGTTTGAAATAAACACCTAGTAATTATTATCTTTATATTAGTTGTTCTTGCTCTAGGGATTGTTGCAAGCGAGACAAACAACGGCGACTTTGGGGTCTTCAAATCTGTCTCCCTGACACTGATAATGGTGTCAAACATAGAAATAATGTCCCTTGAATATCGGCTCTTGTCATTTTCAAGTGAGCTTTCAGACCAATCAATATTTTTTCTATATGGTCAACAATCCCATATTCTACGTTTAACCTTAAAAAATAAACAATAGATTAATAATTTCTGAAGAAACAAAAATAGAATAGTGTCATCCTGAAATGTCACTGACATTAACGTTGTAAATTTGACTAGTTTTTTTTTTTTTTTTTTTGGGGGGGGGAGTAATTCCTTTTAAGAAAACTAAAAAAGGGAAACGAAATCCGGAGGTTATTATATCAGCTTTTGATAAGCAGAAAAACTTGCTTAGCGCAAACAGATTACCATCAAGAGTTACTTGATAAATAATAGCAAAGATTTCTGTTTAATAATCTGTATGAAATCAACGGTCTACTTTCCAAACTTTTTTACCACATGTGGTAATTAATAAGGTCAAAAGTTTGACATACAACTTGATAAAACGACTGCTTTGTATTGCCTCTTGGACAAAAGTCACAATGTAAATTATTAATTTTTTACTAATATTGCACTAGAATACTTGTTAGTAAGGAGACAATGTTTTCCTCTCGCATAATGTGTGGGATAACGATCTCCGTTGGAGCAGGAGACTATTTTTGACAGTCGGTTTTTAGTGTTTTTTGAATAACTTGCTTATATAAATTTGAACAATTCTGAAACTCCGTGTATTCCTCAAGCAGTCAATTCCCTTCAAAACAAGGTATCCCCCGTTAAAATCGGCCCAGGCACTCTGCCAATACATTCCATCATCTAGTCATGCCTCAGGGGAGTCCTATTTCAACCCCTGTGCTAAGCAATACGGCCTTGTTATTTATTGCGCTGTGTCACAAGGACAGATGTGTGGTCTGATAATGGTCTGCCGCAGCATCAATGAATGATGTCATACACTTGGTTGATGTCTGGCCTGACATCTATTGTATCCCTTTTGAACCAATCCAGAGTCTGTATTGGGGCTGGGGATGGTGGGGGGGGGGGGAAGGCGGGGCTTTAGTGTTGTTCGTTTGATACTGAAAGTTCATCAGCCTTTGATGTCTGGGTGGGTAGACTTACGGTCTTTTCCTTCCTCAATGCTTGAGGCCTGGAGGTTATAGATAATATCTTCTAGGAATAAGTTGTGATCAAACACCAGTCGACTGTTAGTTGTGGCATGGTTGTGGTGTGTGTATTTGGGGTGAAGTTGGGCGGGGGGGGGGGGGGGGGGTGTCAAAGGCGGGGCTTAGCGTCAGGGTTGTTTTCTGATTAGGAGCTGTCAGCCACCTTTTGGAATGGCCTGAAAATGAATATATAGTGAGGGAGAAACCTCTAGAAGATGGTTATGTGTCAAGAAAAGCATTTGAATAAATATTGGAAACATGACACGCGTGTATGTAGGGTACTATACAAAATAGTACGTCATGGCAGCACAGTAGTAATTCTAGCGTCAATGGCGTCGCAGGGTGAAAATGAGAAAAAGTGTTGATTTTATCAGCATTTCGAATACATCAGGATCAAAACTCTTTCATAACTGCAGGTCCTTGAAAAGACCTATGGGTGCGGTCGGCAAGATGGGGGATGCTTTGTATATGATAAAAAGGGAAAAAAGATTGAGTTATCCAGCAAATATAGACATAAATATTTCAGATCTAAGTTTTCTTTGACCAGTGTGCAAGCATGCCTTTAAAGAGACAATTATTAATGTACGTGGCCTGAACAATGTACGTGGCCTACATCTTATAAAACAGTACACAATTAATTGATTTTGTTGGTGCATCCGTTTCGTGGAAAATCGAACGCCTTCCGCTAGACGGTGTGATGACAAAACATGTTTGTTCCGCCGTTGTCATAGATACAACACGGCGTGATAAAACAATTACCGTTAACCGACCAACTCGTGTAATTTTCGCAATTGACCCATAAATGTTTTAGAAATGCCTAGAATTAACCCAGAAATATTATAAATGCCTCTTTGAAATACAACAATTGGAGCCATATTATATAGGCTAGAAATGCAATTTTGTTGAGTCAAAGTCAAAAAATAATTTGTTTGCACAAAATGGCGGACCATGTCCTCTCACAAAGTTAAGAAAAAACCACACTATTTCAAAGGATTATGTGAATCATTTTATTCTACTTTTTAAAGATATCTTTCCAACCATATTAATTTCATCACAAACGCTTTTTATAGCCCAAAAGCCCCAAATCCGAAGGCAATTTGTCCCTTTTGTTTTCCCCCATATATCAATGTGGGTTAAGGACTGTATAATCAGTACTTTCAAGAATTCTGTGAAAATACCCCCCACGAGCCAAAGTGGTTTGGCATTGCACAGGACCGCCCACCAACATAGGGCTGGTTAGCTCAGTTGGTTACAGCGCTCGTACTGTATTCTAGAGGTCGCGAGTTCGAGTCCGGCATCAGCCAAATTGTTTTATGCTCACCCCAATTAATATAATATTTCCCAGTCAGTTTCCTTTATCCTTTCTGTGTAAATCCACGTAAAAAGCTGTATCCATTCGTTATGTATCCCCGCTACTGCCGTTTACCAGGTTGTTTGCATCTCACCCGGGGGCTGATCCCTGGATTATCGGCAGATACGGTTCGGCTTCTGACTGGACCCTCTGAGCAAAGTGGTTCGGTATTGCACTGGACCGCCAACCAACACAGGGCTGGTTAGCTCAGTTGGTAAGTACGGTATTCGAGAGGTCGCGGGTTCGAGTCCGGCATCAGCCAATTTTTTTTTGTTCACCCCATTAACATAAAAAAATATGTATATGGGGTATAAAACAAAACATTATTCTTTATCCCCGATGCAAAAAACGACATCTATTACAATGGTGATGTTACTATATGTGTTGGTTTGGGTAGTATTATTTGCTCTGCGGGCTGAGGGTGAATCAACTCAGTGGCAAACTCTCTTAATTAAAAGGGTGAAAATTTCACTCTCTCGCCTGAGTGGTGTCAGTTTGGCTCTTTTGAGAGTGAAACTCACCCCTTTTGTGCATCTGATGAAGTAGTTGTTGCTACGAAAGCTCATGCAGTTTTCATTAAGTGCTTTCATTAAGTTTTTTATATTTCATCTGTTAGACTAACACGGCTATCTCTGTTATACCCTTTTTTGTGTGAACTTGGAGCGAGCGTGCCTCTGATTCAAATTGAAAATACCCGTCTGTCACTCTAAAAAGAGTTGTCGAGCATATTGGCTCTGTACAAGAGTGGTGTGATGTGGTGGACAAAACAAGTAGCTTTTCACTCTTTATATTCAGAGAGTACAGAGAGCTAAATATGTAATAATGACAATCAGAGAGTTGTTATAGCATCGGTTCTTTTCAGAATCACACCAACTCATTAGAGATAATTACATGGTGTCTCCGCAAAACTTGCTAGAATGACAATCACATCAACTTTGAGTGAAAAGATGACATGGATTTGATATTAAAGGGCCCATGAAGAGGTTTTTTTGTCACGGAACATTTTTGTGGCTTAATATATGGTTTGAAATTAACAAAACATAGTAGTGACTATTTTATGTGTATGTTATGCGTTACTACACTTTAACTGAGCCCCGAAAATGTGTGCCATTTGATTGCGCAATGATCCATGACGTAGGCTGTGGTAAAACATTTCAAAGACGGCTCTGGTGCCGAGTGATCAACAATGCATTGTATGTTATTGTCACACACAAGGGCCTGGTCAGCCGTTCCACTGTCTACGTCACAGATTTTATGTTAATGAGGAAGGGTGGGCGGAGCACGGCAACCCCCTAATTTTAGAAATCGTTATTTCTACGATTAATACGCATGTAAAACATGTGAAAAAGTAAAGATATACTATAATAGGCATACTTTATTTTTTTTAACCAATAAAAAAAAAAAAGTTTCTTTTACTGTATGACAATTTCCCTATAAAGCAACCCCTTCAACATGAACAGAACAATTCTATAGAAAAACAATAATAGTAACAATAATGTCGGCCGAACATAATAATCGTAATAACAATATTAATAATAATACAGTCGTCGACAGAAAAATCAGAAATTTTGATTATTTTCAACTTGTTTTCTCATTTCTGTTTCTTCTTCTTTGTTTCTCTAGAGTGATTTATTAATTGGAATAACAGTGTCTAGACGATGTCTTCACTGCGTGGTAATGGCCTTGGTTGGTCACTGGTCGCAGCTGATAGACCCCGCCTTTACTGCAGCCAGCCACCAACCAGGTTAGTTCCGCGCGTTGAAGACCAGGTCTTCACACTGTACGTTTGTGACTCTAGAAGACGTACACGCCACTTTCTCAATCTAGTGCAGAACAAAATCCGACAGTTGTCGTTATGGCTCACCGCGAGGGAATGTTGCTGGTGAAAACCCTGTTGTTATTTCTCTTTGGAATCCTCGTGTGGCTTTGCCCGCTATCCTCCTGCCGGTGTCGCAATCTCAAATGTAAGTGTTTGCGGACTCGATTTTAACGAAAATGGAACAAATTAATGTGTACTCCAATGTTGTGCTGTGGATTAACCAGAAGAATGTTCAGCTTTGATGTCAGTTGCTTTCAATTTGTTTGTGGTCGTTTTTCATTTGTTTGATATCCACTTGTGTTTTATAATGTAGTACTTCCTCTATTTATCAAATGTAAAGTCTCCTTTGTTACAACTGATAACGTAGTAGCCTACTGATAACGTATCACCAACCGATAATGCCGCACAAATTGACCGATACTATAATCACCACCAGACAATGTATCACAATTTGACCGATACTGTATCACAAACCGATACTATATCACCAATTGATCGATACAATATCACGAACCGATAATGTTGACCGATACTTTAATAACCAACCGATACTGTATCACCAACCGATACTGTATCACAAATTAACCGATACTGTATCACCTACCGATAATATATCACAAATTGACCGAAACTGTCACCAACCGATAATGTATCACAAACTGACCAATACTATGTCACAAACCGATAGTGTATCAACAATTGACCGATATGTCACCAACCGATAATGTATCACAAATTGAACGATACTGTATTACCAACGAATAATGTATCAAAAATTGGCCGGTGCTGTATCACTAACCGAAAATGTATCTCAAATTGACTGATACTATATCATCAACAATTATAACATGTCACAAACTGACCGATACTATGTCACCAACCAATAATGTATCACCAACTGACCGATATTATGTCACCATCCGATAATGTATCACAAATTGACCGATACTGTATCACCAACCGATAATATATCACCAATTGACCGATACTATATCACCAACCGATTCTGTATCACCAACTGACCGATGCTGTATCTGTCGACAGCTTATACATTATTGATTTAAAATTATACTACACTATCGGTCAATTTATGATGCATTATTGTTTGGTGATACAACATTGTTTAGAGAGGGTTGTCCATTTTCAAAATGTTCACCACCGGAAAGTTTTGAAATTGGACAACCTCTCTTTTTCTTAGCCTTAACAATTGATATAATTTGACCCCCTAATTACAGGCTAAAAACACACAATCCAAGATGGCCGCCAAAAATGGCGGCCGTTTTGAATTCCCAAAACCATTTCAGACTATCACGTGACTCATCACAATCACTTTTCTGGCAAAGAAATCAAAAGTAAGTGGAAATTATGTTCAAAAAGTACCAAAAAAAAATCACTAAAAAACAGTAAAAGGTCAAACAAATGGTTGCTATTACAACAGCTAACCACCGGTTTCAATTATTTTTTTGCCATAATGATTATTGATATAATTTGGGAAAAGTCGGAAAATTTCGCGGTGATCGGAGTAAGTGTTAAAAAGCCCCCCCCCCCCCCCGGTCCTGATAGGGTTTTAACTATATTTTCCACGTTAAAATAATGAAGTAAGATGTGGCTGTTTTTTTTTCCATGGGGTGTAGTAACGTTTTTACAGGACCTGTCCAGACAAGTGTGGCTATCCCTATCTATGCAGGGTTTTTAAGCTTTCCAATATTTGTGACTCAGCCTGTGTAAATGAGACACTTTGAGGTAAAAACATAAGTCCAAATTTCATCATGTAGGGCATCTTCCAAGGATTAAAAAGACACCACACTGACCTCTACAGAGTTGACTGTTCTGGATTGGAATCGTAAACTCTGTAGAGGTCAGTGTGGTGTCGTTTTAATCCTTGGAAGATGCCCTACATGATGAAATTGAAATTTACATTTTTACCTCAAAGTCTCATTCACACAGGCTGAGTCAAATTTATGACTTTATTGATGTTTGTGTGTGTGTGTCGTACGTTTCAGTTTTGAATCTTCAGGGAATGCAGGCCAGCCAGGTCTCGACTTTCCCGCACAATGGACGTGATCTTTCAGCAGATCTTGCGATAGATGGTGATCCAAGAACAAGAGTAGATGATTTCACTTGCTCACACACCGGTCAGTTTTTATAGTTGATATTGTATCCCGTAAACCCCACCCTTCCACCAGGTTGGAAATTCAACAGAAACCAGAATGTGCACAGTTTGAAGAAAGTAGTCTAATGTGCAATATTTTGCAGGCAAATTGTACGAATGAAAACACAATTAATTTCCCGATCCTTTAGTTATCAATAAACCCACCATTTCAACAAAAATAAACGGACATTATATTCAATCAACTCGAATGTTCACGGTTTTTGGCCATAATTATTCTGTGCACGTCCAAAGTTCGTATGTCTATTTTGATAGGCCAAAATAAGGGGGCAATTTTTGGGTGACAACCTTGAGAACAGTTTTCGGAGAAAATGGACCGCAACGTCAATTGATGTTTACATAATCATAAAACGTTTATTGCAAAAAAAAAAAAAAAAAAAATAGAATAAAAAAATAACAAAAATAAAATGTACGTTATTTCTATGACGCTATTTCGTTATTTTTCTCTTGTTGAGTTTTGTAAAGTAAAAGGGTTTGAGTGTAGTCCACATAACAGTATTTTATATAAAACTACTATAACAATTTTAATACGATCACGTTGGAGTAGCCATTTTGTTTGGAATCTCTCATTGAACTGTGGCGTACCCTTAGGACCGGGAGGCAATATGCCCCCTACCAAAGTTTTGCCCGTAACTTTTTAACGATCAGCGAGAAAGTTTCTGATTTTTTCAACAATATATACAGAGTTATATTTGAATAAAAAAAATTAAAAAAAAGAAACCGGGTGTTAGCTGTTGCCATGGCTGCCGTTTGTTTGACATTGGGTCACACGATTTTAATGTTTTTAATGATTTTATTTGGACATGTTGAACATAATTTCCACTTGTTTTTGTGATTTCTGTTGCCAGAAAAGTAGTTTTGATGAACCACACGATAGTCTGAAATGCGTCCGGGTATTCAAAATGGCCGCCATATTTGGCGGCCGTCTTGGATTTTGTGTTTTCAGCGTGTAATTAGAGGTGCAAATTATATCACTTGTTTTAATAATGGAATATTTCAACTTGCTAATTTCTTACTTGTTCGACCAAAACAAACTTTAGATTTGTCAACCAAGCCTTATTTTTACTCACTGGGCCATGGGCTTCGGCCATTTTTATTTTTAAGTGAAGAGATGAAAAAGAAAAAAAAAGAAAACTAAATACGAAATTGTCTCCGAAAAATGAGATAAAATAATGGATCATAGCGCCCCCAATGTTAACTCCAGTTATTAACTTAGGTTGGAATTATATTGAGTATGTTTAGATAGATGACAAAGTTTGCTAAATTTAAAAACATTTGGACAACAAACACAGACATTTTGGAGAAAACACGATTTTTGACCCAAAATGGGGGGTGGGGACAGTAAAAACGCCGTGTAGTGACGATTATTTGAAAACATTGTTTGACGTCATCATGTAGAACTCAGTGAAAGGAACATTTGTGGCAAGTTTCACCAAAATCGGTCAAAAGTATGTGCCCGCTCCTGGTACCCGTACACCCCGCAAAAGCCCGGCCCTGATAGGGTTAAAGCCAGCCATGATGTATAAAACGGTCGAAAGTCGAGCAGACGTACAAGTGGCAATAACTAAATTAGATGTTTATGGCAACACTCTGTACTAATTCTGTACTTTTTGCTGAAGTCATACTACAATGTGGTGAACATTTCTCTAAATTGCACAATACCAATGTATTCTTCTTTCAGGGAACACTCCGCATCCCTGGTGGAAGGTGGACCTGGGAACCAACCACTGCCTCGGTCGTATCACCATTGTCAACAGAGGAAGTAACAGTGAGTTAAAGTTTAACATTTTAATTATTAAAAGAATCTTTGAAATGTCATTTTACATATACCGGTCAGTGTTGATGACTGACCTGATATGTGACAATGGGAGACTTTTTGACGCTGGCGGCAGCAGACACAACGGTCCTTTTTTGAAAGTTCTGAGCGTGTGCGCACATGCTCAGTACTGTGTGTGTGTTTTGGCGACCTCGACCAGAAACACGTTTGAGCTTCGTTCATTGGTTTAGCGTTTTCGCGTGTTCTGTTCAACCGCAGTGACGCAGCTGTTCCGACCAAACCGTAACCGAGATGTTGGCTTGGTTAAACTTGGTTCCAAGATGGCTGATTCCACAAAACATACAAAAAGTGTCGACAGAATTCTTTTAAAAATATTAAAGCATACCAATTCAACAATGTTGATAAAATTACAAAAACTAGTTCAATTACTTGAAAATAAAAAGAAGGATGTGCATTTTGAGAACATTAATTTCAAAGAATTGTACCCACGTCACAAACTGTTCCTGGTTACCGACCCGTTTTTGCGTAGCTCTGAAAAATTGTTCTACTCTGTGAATTTGACGTCAGAAACTTGTTTCTTGTCGAGGTCGCCAAAACACGCCCCAGGTAAGAACCGTGAAAAAAAAAAAACCTTCAGAAGTCTCCCCTTGTACATGTACTCTGATTGTTGGTGACGGGAATCAATGGGCAAGATCAACCAACGACCAAAAGTTATAGTTCGACTAACTCTGATCGAACTCACGCTAGTCAACGATGGTTGGACTAGTCTAGTCGACCATTCGCGACCTGCCTATCGAGGTTGGTCGTATAGCTGGTTACCAATAGACGGTTCACAAGCACAGTGCGGAGGACCAGTAATCAGAAAAATGATAACGTTGATTTCGCCGTTTCTCACGCTCGCGTTGACGTTGCATGACTAGAGTCGTTCGCACTTCAACTTCTGTGCACATGATCTATGTACGTCACCAGCATACCATTAGATAAACATTGGTCTTTGACCGAACTTGCCCATAGTCCAAATTTTATAAAACCGTTAACGAGTAAACACTTGCCCAAAAATATTTGCCCCTTGTTTCTGAGTAAATATTACTGTAAACCGTATTTCCATTTACAGGTGATCGTTTGTCTGGTGCCATCGTAAGGGCAGGCAAGGATACTGATATTTTTAAAAATGCAGTATGTGGGTCACCAGTGACATTGGACAAAGCATCGATCCCAGGAGCACACATGAAGTTTGTGTGTGACCCGCCCATGGTTGCCCGGTATGTCAGTGTGGATGACGACAAGGTCTATTTGACTGGTTCAAATGACAACTACCTAACACTTTGTGAAGTGATGGTAGAAGAGTACCCAATGGAAGACTGTCTTCAAACAACAAGTAAGAAATTATTGCAAGGTATATGCATTTTTAGTCAGAAGTATGGCGGCTTTAAAGGTACATTGTATTATATATTGACACTAATATTACCGTCATTGTTCACGATTTGTGCCCCTAGTTGCAATTATTGACGCCAATACTGACGTTAAAGTTCACGATTTTGCCCTTATCGCAAAATTTGACGTCAATACTGTCGTCCAAATTCACGAGTTGCATCCCAAGGCACAAATATTGACACATACCCTGTTATGGGTAAATATATATATTTTTAGCAACTTGGGTAGGCAGTATCGCACATTACTATGGCGCATACCGTCCAAACGCAACAAAGTTGTCTCGATAAGGAAAACGAGTGCTCTATTACCACAATACGAGTACACATGACGAGTATAAATGGCTCGCCAGCCTGAAGGCAGAGATTAGGGTTTCTAGACGTACACATGATTTATGGACAACCCAAGTTCCTTGAATTAAGAAATAATAATAATAATAATAATAATAATAATAATAACAACAGGCATTTAAGACGCTCTTCTTAGTAAACTAAATCACAGCGCTTACAAGAAAATAACAAGTACATGTAATTATAAATCTAAATCATAAACAATAAGTGAAATGTAAATGAAATACGTTAGTTAAACAGATGCGTCTTGACTTTTTTTCCGGAATTGTTGGAGTGACGTAGCATTTTGAAGGGAAAAGGGCAGATTATTCCACTCCTTTGCTGCAGTGTCCATGAAGGTTCTGTCACCTGATTTGTTGTATGTACGTGGTGAAGTCAGTACGTGGTCTGAAATCACGCATGAGTGGGTTTGCACCAGTCGTGGGTTAAGTCGCAATATTGGCTTCAATATTTGCGACTTTGGGTACAAAACGTGAATTTTAATGGCAATTCTTGGCGTCAGTATTTGCGACTTTTGGGTACAAATCGTGAGTTTTGACGGCAATAATTGCGACTTCGGGTACAAATTGTGAGTTTTTACGGCAATAATTGCGACTTGGGATACACAAATCGTGATTTTAATGGCAATATTGGCGTAAATATTTGCGACAAGGGCAAAATCGTGAATTTAGACGACACTGTTGGTGTCAACATGTGCGATGTCCCTTTAAAGCCACCATACAGAAGATATTACATTAGGTTCCGGTCATTTTGAAGATGCTTTTACATAACAAAAAACAATCTTTCAAGAAAGTCAGAATTTCTATAAAAAAAAATCCCGGTTCAGAATTGACCCAACCTCGTCCCCGGGGTGTGTCGAGCAGTACGAGGTTGACCGCTCTCTCACCCTGGTATTTGATCATTTGCATATCCAAAATCTTTGGATACGTATGAAAAAAAAAATAGACTGGCTGCTTTTCTTAATTCACATCTTTATCTTGGTCCTGTTCCCCGGTACCAGATTTAATAGCCTGTTTAACGTTTGCTAATATTGTAAAGTCTTTGCCCAATCAGGGTCCAAGTAAGGAGTTTCCATCCAAGGGTTTACATAGTAAACCATGGGGACGAGGTTGGAATTGACCTGGATTCCGGGTGCTAGGGGGCCTGACCCATATCTCGGTCAGGCTGACCCGGAATCTAGTTGAATGTTTGGATTTAACTTAAATTCTGTGCCTGTTTTATACAGTTACGGGTTAGTTTGACGCTGAATCTGGGTTATACTGACCCAGTTACGGGTTAGTTTGACGCTGAATCCGGGTCATACTGACTCAGTTACGGGTTAGTTTGATGCTGAATCCGGGTCATACTGACCAAAAATGGGTCGGTCCCTCTGTGACCCGGAATCTTTGTCAATTCTGACCCCGGGTATTTTTAGAGTGTTTCCCCATTTTTTTTTCTTGCAAACTATTTCATCTTTGTTTACGAGGATTGAAATTGGCTGGATTACTTTTGTGACAGAGCTTAGCAGTTTTAAAGATGTGTAAAAACATCAATCTTATGGACCATAGTTGTTTTTGTTTAGTTACTTATACTGTTTTCTTTCTTGTATTGTCTGTTTGTTGTGTTCATGGTATATTTTAATAGCGCCCTCAATAGTTGAGATATTGGAATAGCGCCATGTTGGATAAAGACGTGACATGAAGCCTGACATGCCTTAAGGTCGAGTACATAACAAGGTCTAGTACGTAACACTGTTCTCGATCCCTTTTCGCTTGTCTACAGCTGCACTGACTACGGACACGTCATTCGCCATCGCTGGCATGATGTCCTCTTTGCTTTTCGAAGGGAAATGTATCGTCGACGCACGCCCTCTGTCGGTCGTTCACATGAAGTCACTAGTGCAATGTTTTGTGAGTTGTAAGATGAACAGCGAGTGTTGGTCTTTTGACTACGTCACGATTTCTCGTCGATGCAGGCTCTACGATGTTAAAGCTGGGGAAATGAAGGCAGATAATCAGCCAGGCTGCTTGGTGTATGTGGTGGTCCGTGGCTAGACCAGTATTGTAATATCAGTAATTACGGCAACAAATATACATAATTATTATACATGATATATTATGTGTACAAAACTATTACCTTTTAGTTTTTCATTAAAGTGGCTGTTTAACGATTATTGTTTAGGAGCGATATTTGCATAATAACGTCAAAAAAGAAGCAATCAATTAGCATTTACAAATAATGACAGGACACATTTAAATAGCGCATTTTCTTGCAGTAAAAGCACTCAGAGCATAGCATAAATAACAACGCAGATATCTTACTAACGATTTGTTATTTTATCTGTTATTATTATTGTTATTATATCATTATTGTTATTTTTTGGTTTGTTTTACAAAACTATCAACTGTCTTTGCAAACGATGACTGAAACTATAGAGAGGTTGCGTGACTCCGGGAATAGTTCATTTCGCAGCCATGTTGGGTCCAACCATGTACAAACTGAATGGCTGGCGCGTCGTCGGCTGAATGATTTCCAGCGCCTGGTTGTGCACGCAGCATTAGAAAAAAAGGTCTCGGGTGACGTCACGTGCAACCTCTCTGTAGATAGTTCCCCGTATGACGTAATTCGGCCGTCTTTACGGGAAATTTGGAACACACGGTCGTGCGTTTCGCGTAAAAACGGCGTGCACCAATCGCGCATTTCACATAACTCATTGCACGATGAATGGTTAGCTTGACGCGCGCGCGAGCCAAAATGCAGTTTGCCCGAACCCTGCACGCTCCTGTGGCCATTAAACAAACGGATCCACACTGTCGCGCAGTCAGCAACTGTAGCGGTAAAATTGCGTGTAAAACTGTCTTTGTCTGCTCACAAACTCTTCGAACATGGTATCAATAGACTCAGAAAGGTTCAATGAATCCCCAGAAACCCCCAAAAAGGCCAAAAAATCAAAAAAAATAATGTTTCCACTGCATAACATTCTTCTGAGTAGTATGCCGTAAAACAAACGATGTTACATGATCGTGCAGTTAGCGACTGTAGCGGTAAAATTGCGTGTAGAACTGCCTTTGTCTGCTCACAAGCTCTTCTAACATGGTATCAATAGACTCAGAAAGGTTCAATGAATCCCAAGAAACCCCCAAAAAGGCAAAAAAATAAAAAAAAAATAATAATGTTTCCACTGCTTACCAGTCTACTGAGAAACAAAATAATGTTTGCACTGCTTACCAATACCAGTCTACTGAGAAACAAAATAATGTTTGCACTGCTTACCAGTGTACTGAGAAACAAGGTATCTGATTGTCTTGGCCTACCCTAAAACCACAGCTTGAATTCCTACAATAAACAGCTGGTGATCTTATCTCAACTCTGACAGGATGATTGATGAAGGTTATTGCCTGCTCGTAAAAGCGGCTAAGATCTTAGCACTTGGGGTGTATCAAATGACAATGGTTTCCTGAGGGCCTTCGAAGTTAACGGGGATTGTAGGTCCAAAACTCACCCCAGCTAGTTTTGCTGGTTATAGCATTATCCGGCTATGTTCCATTGAGGAACTTGTGAAATTTCAAGTTTTTTTTACTGTACCGTTATTGAGTAACCGCAATTAGTACACATTTGCTCAGTAAGCTACTGCGCCACGGGAGCGTGCAAATGGCGTCTATATACTCTGTAAATGGAAAAGAGTGAACATTTCACTCACTTGCCAGAGTGGTGTCAGTTTGGCTCTTTAGAGAGTGAAAACTCACTCTTCATCACTCTTGTTTCAGTGAAAGTGGAGTGAATTTCACTCCGAATCAAGTGAAAATACATGTTTTTCACTCCAAAAAGAGTTGTCCGCCATATGGCTCCTTGCAAGAGTGGTTTGGCGGACAAAAAGAGTGGTTATTCACTCTTTTACATTAAGAGAGTACTGTGTAAGTCTCGCGCGTATTCGAACATAATGGTCCGTTAAAGCGCGTGAAGTTGTTTCCTTCACATGTTACAGCAATGTGTGGGGGACCATAATGGTCCCAAAAATGTTCGAATACGTCCCACACGTGTAAAACCCTTTTGTCAGCCACAAGATGATTAAATTCAGCAGGTACTACCAAATAATTATGGCCATAACCTTTTTTCAATGGGCCAAAAAAGCCAAGATTCCATGTAATCCTCACCCCTGGTATACCCCACAAGCCTGTAGACTTTCATTGGCCAGACCCTAACCACTGCAGAGTAAGGAGTGTTGAAAGACAGCAGTCACCTGTCTTCGTACAGTAATTGATTGACCCTTATGCTAAGGGTCATTGGCACAATTAAGGCGGTATGCACTTTGTGAAAACAACTTGCGGCCGCACACTGATCGTAAATAACACAAGTCTAAGTCTTGACTGGCACTCCAATTTACCCACACAGTCATTTATTATAGCTTTGGGCTTGCATGGGGGGGGGGGGTTATTGACCTAAAAGACAGGGTGTTGATAAAAAATCATCTTGTGGTTACACAGCGTAAAGTTTTCACTGCGGATGACCCAGGTTTAATTTCATAATCTTTGTTAAGCTCAGCCTCCATTGTAAGTGATGTATTATAATATTTGCTTATTGTTTTAGGAATACCTGCATAATTTACTTTGTAACGTTCATATAGCTTAAAGGGACACACCGGCTTACTGTTTACCTAATTTAGTGATGTGGAATGACAGACAATAATTTTTAAATGGTTGTTCTTAAAAAAAATCATCAAAATATCACGTAATTAACGAAAAATGTGAAAAAAACAAAACACGGTCAAAGGTCAGCTTATACGCTTTTCCAGCCGTTGCAACTTTCGAGTTTACGTGCCAATGTTGAACAATGTTGTAAGTAGACCGGTGCTCTGTTTATGTATGAATTAGTACAATGACGAGGCATGACGATCCAGACTTCGTATCCATCCAGCACAAATTCACGTGTAAATAAAAAAAAAAACAGACATAAACAGACAGCGTATTCTGTGTATGACCATAGAGCAAGGCTTGCTCTAGTTGCGATAATCGTAACGATTATCGCAACTAGGCTTGCTCTATGGTACGACGAACTGGACGAACTTACTTGCAATGGAGAACGTTTCTTTATTATATCGCAAGTAGGCCCTATGTTGAAAAAAAATACTTGGACGAATTCCAGTTGGGTCCAGGACTAATCTGTGATGTCAGGTCGTGTTCAAATGTAGAAAGGGAGAGAATAAGCTTGGCATAATGTGGACATCACAGACAATCATGATGGACCATAAATATTGTCAAAATGTGAGTCTTCATGAATTAAAATATACGCAGGCATATTCACAATACAGTTCTATGACACAAACCTGTCCATCAAAATTATGGCAAAGACCATATCCTTCATATTCTCATCGTGACCAGCCTGCTGCAGTCTAAAAACTAATGGTAGTGTCCCTAATCTTGGACCATCTTTTCGCATTGGCTTGGCCAATAACAGTCATGTGCCAAGCGAGCCTCCCGCTTTCGCTGCAAACGGATTGCCAATCCTGGCAGCTTTAGCGAAGGCATTCTCCCGTTTTTCGGGCGATGACTTCACTGGCCGGCCGCGGCCACCGCCACCGTTTTGTTGTTGTGGCGATTGGGGGAGTGGACATTATGCAGCTATCATAGAAGTAGATAGATCAGCTGTATGGGATAAACCGTCATTCCCCATCGTCGTCGCTCGTGTGCGTAGCGCAGGCAACGTTACAATAGTTAGGGGATAATAGCTAGGGGTACAGACTAAAACCCTCGTTAAAAAACGTCATTGTAGGTCTGGCTCCCTACCCCTCCGACAAGCTCCCACGCTTACGGCTAGACCGACCGGTAAGCTGGGGAGTTCATGCCCCGGGGTTTGTCTCCCTGGCCCCACGAGACACGGCACCGGCTGACGGGATATGCCCCAAGGTTTACGTTCCGCTAGCTCCCACGCTGGTGCGCCGTAAAACACGCTTCGGTTGCACGGACACCTCTGAATGTGAATATTACGTTCGATTTTTCATCATTATTTACAAATTGTATCAATAATCTGAATACATAAGTCTTTTTGTCAAATACTCATGAATAATTGTAAAAAAAAAAAAGGATTTAAATTTGGTTCAGTAATTTACTTTTATACGGCTGGAAGTAAAACTAACTCCGAAGATCACGTGATTTATCCGAACCACTTTTTTGGTTCGGATAAATCGTTTTTTGAAAAATGCTCAAAAACGGCAAAATTTGATGGTTTCTTTTAGGAACTGTTCATCTCCATTCCTGAACGACTTTTGAATTCATATGTTAACCTATTTTGTAGCCCAAATAGCCCAACGAAGCCGGTGTGCACCTTTAAGTTTTGTTTCTTGTTACTATTATTGCTGTTTTAAACCAGAGTAAAGAAAACAAATCTTCATTATCGATAAACTTAATTCAAATTGAAGGTACGTTATTGTTGTTGTAGACAAGATCGGTTACATTGATAGGTTGATCCATTAAGCACCGCCCCTTTACGTGTCGACCAATCGCAGCATTCGCTATGCCACCGAAAATTCAACAAAAGCCTGACACGATAAAATCCTATTGGAGGATTTATAAACATGCGTGTGCGTACTTATAGCGCGTGTTCATAACATATTAACTAGATCGGAGGCGCGCATGAGCCAATAGGCCTTTCCCATGAAAAATGTAAATTACACATAACGCATGTGCACTGACACTACCGGTGGGCCAAAATGAGGGAACTTCGCACCTTTTTGTATGGGGTTGATGGTGGCGTGACACACACGCGTTAGTGCGTTTGCTTGGTGCACAACTCTATGGCGTTGGCCCATAAATAATGTCTGTACGCATGGGTGATTGTAATTAGCATATTCCATGGGAAAGGCTAAGTAACCACCCTTCTAACAAACAAACGAACGATCGACGAATCTTCTCTTGGGCTCTGACGTCAAAGAAGAAGCAACTTTTAACAAGGACGTGTACACTGCTAAACTGTGAATGCTGCGTTCATCACGTCGGATGAAATGCATGTTTAGATTTGTTGCCTTTTTCACCTGACTAATGGCTGCATCCCGCCATAACCTGTGCACTGTACGTGCTCGCGCATCCGATTTATTCTATATCCATCGTTGAGCTGTGTGACATTGAAGGAACGCGCATGGTGCTACCCCCCTCGTGAGCTGTGGTGATGTGATTGGTCAATATGTGTATTGGGCGGGGCTTAACGGATCAGTCTACTCAATGGTCAGGTTTTACTGAAAACAACGAAGGTTTGTCAGGGATTTGGGGCAAATGTTTTTCGATGGAAGCAGGAACCAATCACTCCCCTCCCTCAATAAATAACAATACTTGTGCGTACTTTTTCTTTGACATGTTTGCTGTATATTAAAATAAATGAAGTCATAGTGCGCTGTTTAAAATTCTATTTTTTCAACAACGAAGGCAATCGATTCAAAATGCGCTGTTTAATTCTATTTTTCAACAGCGAAGGCAATCGAACGGGAATCTTGGAAGATAGGATACCATGCCCGATATGTGGCAGAGGGAGCCCCCGTTAGGTAAACGTTTCTATCCCGCTGTGAACTTTGCATGAAAACGGGGCTGGAAACACCGATCTACAGATTTTAAGGACTTTTTACATTCCCTATATATCCATCAGTATTGACCCGAAATCATTTGACGTCATCATCACAATAACCTTGATTGCGTCATTTTGGAAGTCAACGTCTCCACGTGGTTTGTTTTTTGATCCCTTGTACGCACGTCACACGCGGCGACTGTGCCACGCTCACCGTTTTGGAAGTCAATAGTTGTACGTGTAAACGCCGTGTCGTCGAAAATGTGCACTATCTCTCTTACATTCGCAGCGAATTTCGCAAAAAGTTGAACACATTTTAACTGGTGCGAATTGTTCGAAGCGAGTTTTGTGACATCAAATTCACTTCGCCTTCGCATTCGCGTAAAGTATGAACCGGGCTTTAGGCTGGTTTATAGTTGGTCGTGCGATGATAGTGTTCTGACGCTGTGATCGCTAGACGCTCAGCCTTTTCACTGCAGTCTATGGTCGCCTACATGCAAGTACCCATTTTGATTTTTGAATAACAGTTTTGTTTCTCTGTTTTAAATTTCATTTCCCTTTGCTAAAATTGTTTTTGACGTCAATTAATTATTTTGACGTCATCATGTTGAACTCGGTAGAGTGAACAATTAAACTTTGTGGACCCCGTTCCCCGTAGGCCTACATGCCAAAAAAGCCCTGTCAAAAAAAAAAATAATAATAATAATAAAAAAAAAAAATAATAATAATAATAATAATAATGCGTACAACAGCAAGAAGGATTCCAGATAGATGTGGACAAGGTTAAAATACAAGTAAGGAAAGTGCCAAACTGGAAAGCCCCCGGTCCGGATCATGTGCATGGGTACTGGTTGAAGAACTTCCGTAGTTTACATGAGCGAATGGCCCTACAACTGCAAGACTGTCTAGTACAGGGTAAGGTCCCCACCTGGATGACTGAAGCAAGAACGGTTTTGATAATGAAGGATGTCAAGAAAGGTAACATTGCAAGTAATTATAGACCAATCACATGCTTGCCTGTGATGTATAAACTCTTGACCAGTATGATCGCAGAGGATCTCTATCGCCATATGGATGACCATCAGTTGTTTCCGGAGGAGCAGAAAGGCTGTAAGAAGCGGTCCAGACGTACGAAAGATCGACTTATCATCGATAAGGCTGTGCTGAAGGACTGCAGGAGCAGAAAGACTAACTTGGCAATGGCGTGGATCGATTACAAGAAGGCGTACGACATGGTGTCACACACATGGATAATGGAATGTCTGGATATGGTTGGAGTGGCCGATGCAGTAAAACGTCTTCTGAGTGAGAGCATGAAGACGTGGCGAACGAATCTGACAGCCAACAACGATAGTCTGGGCAAGGTATGCATAAGAAGAGGTATTTTCCAGGGTGACTCTCTGTCTCCACTGCTTTTTGTTCTGGCATTGATGCCCCTGTCGATGATTCTGAGGAAGTTGAGTGCTGGCTATGTAATGAAGAGGGACGGATGTAAGATCAACCATCTCCTTTTTATGGACGATTTGAAGTTATTTGCAAAAAATGAGGCGGAGATCGATTCTTTGGTGCAGACCGTCAGGATTTTCAGTGATGACATCGGGATGCAGTTTGGGCAGGAGAAATGTGCTTCAATGACCATGAAGAGGGGAAAGAGGGTACATTCCGATGGCATCGCTCTGCCAGATGGTGCACAGATGAGGGCTATGGGTGAGGAGGAAAGTTATCGGTATCTTGGCGTACTAGAATCGGACCACGTTCTTCATGAGGAATCAAAAGGTAAGGCTGAGGGCAGAATACATCAGGCGGGTGAAGAAATCTTTAAAGTCCAAACTGAACGGGGGAAACATGATCAAGGCGATTAACACATGGGCCGTGTCTTTGATGAGGTACAGTGGGGGTATTATTGAGTGGACTAAAGAAGATCTAGATGTCACTGACAGAAGGACAAGAAAGCTGATGGCCATGCATGGCATGCTACATCCGCGGGCAAATGTCAGCAGACTCTATCTTCCGAGGTCAGAGGTCGGAAGGGGGTTACTGAGCGTGGCAGACAGCGTCAACATCGAGCGAAGGAGCCTGCATCGTCATGTCAGGAGCACCGAGGAGAACTTGCTGAAAATTGCACGAATGTACACGACGGCAGACGAAGCTGGGCAAAGGAGTACAAGGGGGAAAGGGAAGAGGAAAGACACCAAGATTGGAGGAACCAGTCACTCCGTGGCTGGTTTCTAAGATGTACAGAAGAAGTGGCGAGTTGCAAATCCTGGAATTGGTTAAAAAGCGGAGAACTGAAGAAGGAAACCGAGGGCTTGATTACTGCGGCGCAAGACCAGTCTCTAAGGACAATGTAATGAAGGCGAGGATAGAGAAAACAAACGTCTCTCCTCTGTGTAGAATGTACAACAAGGCAGAAGAGACTGTATTTGATATTGTCAGCGAATGTAGTAAGATGGCTCAGACGGAGTACAAAGGCAGACATGACAAGTTGGCTAAGGTGATTCACTGGGATCTGTGTAAGAAGTATGGTGTCCAGGTGCATGCCAAGTGGTACGACCATGTTCCAGAGAAAGTTGTAGAGACCGACGAGGTCAATATCCTCTGGGACTTCAACATTCAGACTGATCATGTTATAGAACATAGACGTCCGGATGTTGTAGTCTTAGAAGATGTGTCATATCATCGACATAGCTGTGCCGGGTGATATAAGGGTAGCTTCTAAGGAGATGGAAAAGATCGAGAAGTATCAGGACTTGGCCAGGGAACTACGTATGATTTGGCAGGTGAAAGTGAAAGTAGTCCCTGTGGTGGTTGGAGCACTTGGCACCATTCCAAAGGCACTGGAGAAGCATCTAGATCAAATAGGCACAACTGTGAGTGTAGATTTGCTGCAGAAGGCGGCACTTTTGGGAACAGCTAGGATCCTGCGAAAGACCCTCGAGATCTAAGGCTACGGGACGTATGCCCGACTCGAGGAGTTGCCGGCACAGAGGAAAATGAGATCTTTCTTTTGCATGCTTTGATATCGTGAAATAATAATTTAACTTATGAATAATTTTCGCGGAGAGAAATCTCGAGGCAGAAGACAACATTCTGATATTCTCGGTATTTCAAATAAAAATGAAGTAAATAAAGAGAAACTGGGAATCAAATTGAAACTTTACAATTATGCTTTTATTGAATGATAATTAAAATTGTAATAATTGAACGACATTGCACAATTCGAGCAAAACTCTCCAATGTGAATCCTGTCCAAGTAGCACTGGACTACATTATTTCCAATCCAGTCAAGGGTTATTTATTTACCTGTTACAATCTCTAAATTGTTTAACTGTATAACGCAGTATATTATAAATCCAGCGTTTAAATGTTATTATCAAATGCTTTTCTTAGTTAGTGACTACCGATTTGCCCTTTATTAAAACTTATTTAAAAACTAGATTTGCACACATATCTTCAGACATCATCCCAGTCATGGAAAGTTACTCATGTTCACCATCCTGGAAGGATGTAAGCCTGAGTTGATCTTGCCGCCAACAACTGAGATAGTAAAAAGTCAAACCTATTGTCAAAATTAAGTCCTGTAGACATATCGTGAAAACCTCGTAAGCCATAATTCTTTACCCACTTGTTTTTTTAATGGCAAGAAGTCACAGTTAGTGACTGGCCATTTGCCCACACCAATGGGTGGTACTCATTTTAACTACCCCAGAAGGATGTAAGGCTGAGTCGACCTTGTTACGAACAACTTTAGATGTTAAAAAAGTCCACTCCCATTATTGTGTGCTCGCAGCTGTGTCGAAAGTTAAGTCTCATAAGCATATGTGACTCAGCCTGTGTAAATTAGACACTTTTGGGTAAACATTTAAGTCCAAATTTCATCATGTAGGGCATCTTCCAAGGATTAAAAAGACACCACACTGACCTCTACAGAGTTGACTGTTCTGGATTGGAACCGTAAACTCTGCAGAGGTCAGTGTGGTGTCGTTTTAATCCTTGGAAGATGCCCTACATGATGAAATTGAAATTTACATTTTTACCTCAAAGTGTCTCATTCACACAGGCTGAGTCACATATAGAGAGGGTTTCATGTGACGTCATCCGAGACCTTTTTCTAATGCTGCGTGCACAAACAGGCGCTGGAAATCATTCAGCAGACGACGCGCCAGCCATTGAGTTTGTACATGGCATTACCCAACATGGCTCCGAACCGAACTTTTCCCGGGGTCATGCAACCTCTCTATATTGGAAAACCTCGTAACCCTATCAGCGAAAGCTCAACTTAGTACAAAGTAAAATTTCAGGTCACAAAGGAGAGGAGCTGGAGCATGAAGCAAAGATGGCTGACTAAATGGCTAAAGCTAAAAATACACTATATCATGGAAGGCACATCACAAGCCTAAGACTTTTATAGCATCTTCCAATTCAGTTCAGAAACAATACATGACAATGGTCTTTATAAACACGAACGACATTGATATTTGGACCTAGAGCAGCGGGATCTTCCAGCGAACGGTCAATTTAATACAAAGTACTGACTAAATGGCTAAAGCTAAACAAATATCAATCAATC
This sequence comes from Marthasterias glacialis, assembly GCA_911728455.2. NCBI lineage: Eukaryota > Metazoa > Echinodermata > Asteroidea > Forcipulatida > Asteriidae > Marthasterias > Marthasterias glacialis. The sequence goes on from OU452224.1 coordinate 26,120,831, forward strand.
ACATTGCATCTCACACGAAACTGAAATCCTACACTCTAAAAACTTACTTAGTCAAAACAGCGTTAATTTGTCATTTTAGACCACATTTTGAATAAAATTAGCCAAAAATAATTGTCCAAAATTACTAATTAAAGCTGGTTTGACTAACTTCAGTTTTAGGGTGTAAAAAGCTTAGATGTCAAGCATACTGTCTCAAACACATAAGAACACGGAGCTTAATATACACTAACAACTTAAATCCTTATATAGGAATAAAAAAAAAATGCTGGCTGATCAATTATATCCACAATTCACTTATAAACAGTTACACTATTAGAAGCAACATCCGTCACTAAAAAAGTACATAATATGGCCATAAAATAGGAATTGTGAAGCCAATGGAATATAACTGCCAGACGCTAAATGCTGAACCAAATTACCCGTCAAAAACGCACGTAGGGTAATCAAAATTCAATTTAATGCTTGAACAAAATAACATCCAACCCATTAATTTAATGTATTGGTTGAAACATTTACCAAAATACCATAACATTTCTCCAGGGACACTCTAAAGAGTACATTCACATAAAGATGAACGTGAATAGAGACCTAAATATCTGTCTAGAAGTATAACGATCCGAATTCCAAATTGGCAAATACATTTTGAATAAGACCTAGATAAACCAGCATGGTGAGAAAGATTCACTTCAAATACACTTGAAATTAGGCCTGACTAACGGCGAGGTAGCAAAAGAATGACCCGTTATCTAGGTGAGCATAACAGCCTCTCAATCTTTATACAAAAAAAAAAAAAAAAAAGGAATGCGTAGTTAACTTAACTATCAATAGTCAATGATCAATATATTACGCTAAATGAACAATTGGATCCGAACTGGCAGGCAAAACGGTTGATTCTAGTTCGACACAAGGCTTAGTTAGAAAGCTTACATTGGAGATACGAGTATAACAGGTTGGCATTTGACAACATACTTCTCTTGCGAAAGCAAAAAGACAATAATTAGGGAATAACAGTGCGAGGACCCGGTCTTCACTGCTTGGTAATGACCGGGGTGGTGGCTGGCCGCTGTTAACGACCAAGCCGGAGGCGCGGTCGTTAACAGCGGCCAGCCACCACCCAAGGTCATTACCAAGCAGTGAAGACCGGGTCCTCGCACTGTTATTCCCATTAATAAATACCTTTTTAACGAAATAAACGGCTAAAATCGTCCATTTTGTAACTTTTCTTTCTCGGCGATACTTGCTTGTTTTGTTAGCCGGTCTTTATATCGCCGTTAATACACCCCCACGTGATCACGTTTTGACCAATCAGAATCCACAAACTGTCCTAGGTATTTATTAATAATTATTATCAATCAGAAATAGAATAAGTACACCCCAGGTAGAAAGCATGGTAGAATATAACAAGTCTCACCCACACTGTGAGAACAAAAACCTCCTTGGACAACATAATCCACTTTAAAATGCCCCTCTAAACCATATCAGGCTGGGAAACAAGTACAATTCTACCCCCGGTGAATATCTACGCTTGAAGGAGCAAAACCCGTTACTAATAGTACTTAGGGCGACTACAATTGGAGAAGAGAATTTAATACAATACAATCATTTCCTGAAAAGGGTCCTAAAAAAGGGTCCTACTACAAAATTGTTGACAAAAATAGTTCACATAGCAACTACACTCAAATTAGGATTCCAAGTCCCGTCACAACACATTGTCAGGGAAAAAAGTTGAAAATGCTAACAAAAAGACAATGTAACCCCACCTCATACAAATTATTAGAGACAAATACATAACATGCCACAACTCCATGAACCAACCTCTGATAAATCAGGATATAAACCTGAATAAAAACATCTGCCTAATCATGAAAAGTTAGCGATCCGAAGGTCAATACACAAATAGGTACATGCAACATGCAAAATACTCAAAGTGAAAGACATAATTATAATAGTTGTACAACAAAATACAAAAAAGGAGTCTCATTCAAAACAATGAGTGACAAGAAGTTTCCATAAAAATATCAACAAGTTGGAAAGCTACAAACGAAACCTTGAAATTTATACAATGAAAATGCATCAATAAGTGATGGTGTGGAAATAATCCTTTTTTTTTTTTTGTTGTTTAAAAGAGCAAACACCAATACATATGTACAGCTTCAAATGCAGCTAGAGCTTAAACCGGCAAGGTACGGAATTCCTCTGTTAAAATCATAGCCCAACTTAAGACTCAGGCTAATATACAGATGAGGGTGTAAGGAGCCTTATCCCGCTTCAAATTTTTCTGTGTTTGAAACAAACATTCCTCTTTAGCCAACTAAAAATATGTTTGGCATAGTTGGATGCAAGTAAATTAAGTTATGACACTTGGCCATACCCCAGATAAAATATACTGTGGGCCTACCAATGGCCACCACACTACTGCCAATACAGGTACATATGAAAATAACGTACAACCCCCGAATACAAGGGAGACGTCCCTACTTCTTCCTCTGGTTTAGCCATCTGGCAAACCAAACGAGTGACTGATGATATGGTGGCTATCATTAAAAATACTTACAGTTGGAGAGATATTTACTTCTCCTGCCACCTTCACACTAGAAGCAACAACAGCTAATAACGGGCTCAATACTATTAAACTGGGTCAGGTGACTGTAATTTATCAAACCTGTCTACATTCGGGTTTGTCAAAAAGCTTCAAAATGGCAGTGAGAACCTACTATCCAATGTAGCTTCAATGCTATCGACTCTAGGTTGATTTCTTACATGACATACATCTTCATCATCTTCACAGACAACATATTTGTGAAGGCACTAACTATGGTCTCAGCTAACGCAGTATGTTGACTTCAAAATAGAATCTGGCAAAGATATTGACGGAATAAATTACTTAGCAATGTACATACGCAATAACATGACTTGTCAAAATAACAAAATGAGGCCTAAATCATTGACCTACAAAACCAGTCTACACACAAACAGACAACATCAATACATGTCCAAAATCGTCTAAACCACACTGCAGACCACAAAAGTACAATTGCAATTCAAAAAAACCCCAACTAACATACATAGTCGTAAAAAGACTTAAAATTCATACAATAATATACCAAGACATTTAAAGACACAAGACGTCATACAAAATACACCCTTCACACTTGTGCATACAAAAATAATGCAGTCATAGACAATTCCAAAAATGTGTGCTACAATAAATGCATTTGACTTAAAAACACTCGATCCTAACTTCCCAAGCACAGGCCTACAATTGGCTGTACAATTACCAATACCACGTTTTCTCTGTCCAGACCCAAAAATCAATAACGAGCAAAAAAGAAAAGAAAAAATAAATCTCAGGCTAGATTTTGTTTTTTTGTAACGACCTTGATTCTTTAGAATTTACATCGTTCCAGTTCCGTGAAAAGCTTTGTCCTGTCCAGGTCTATTCATTTTTTATATTTTTTTTTGACCACTTGTTCTTTTCTTTCTTTAGTATTTTTTTTTTCGTCTGCCATTTTTTATTCGAAATGCTTTATTCATTTCAATTCAATTCACTGTGACATTTAGTGTCATACTGGTGAAAAAATAAATAAAAAATAAATAAATAAATAAAAAAGCAAACAACTTCAGTACAATTTTAAAAACAAAGAAAGAAAAAAAAATCAAAAAAAAATCAAAAAAAAAAATCAAAGTAATAACATAGTAACGTGATAAATGTGCACACACACAGGGGCATTTTCAGAAGTTAGAAGGAGAGTTGTGTTGAAATGCCCGTTGACAAAAACAAACTTTACAGAAAAACAACAAAAGTAAACAACAATCACAACAATTTAACTTAGGAAGCTATAATTGAACGTTAAAGCAGAATCTCAAGTAATCCCATGATATTTATTTCTCTGGAGTTCGAGAATGATGTTAGTCATTATTTCTTGATAGTTTGTATCATGACGTGATGTTGTTCATAAGTAAACGGAGTGTTTTCATTAGTTGCTATCAACTGATACCCGTCGTCATCATGGGCCTTGAAACAGAAACAATCCATAAAATTAGGTACATCTTTGGAGTCGATATTCCGGAGAAAAAACGATAGCAGAGCAGTTAGAATGCAAGCTACGCCGATCATGCAGACGATGCAGGAAGGTCCAAAGAGAGGCGGCGCTAAGAGAGCTCCGACGAGAAACGAACCACCCCAACCCAAGTTTACAAAGGAGAACGCCAGGCCGTATGCTTCAGGGTACCGCGTAACAGCGATTGCAGAGCACATGACCATTAAAATATTACGAGCTGCTTGTAAACCAAAGAAATACACAGCCAAGTAAACTGCACCTACGGTGAGTGAGGATGAGAACTTGACAAACACCAAGGGTAGACCTGCTGTGCAAAGAGACACACCGCAGAAAATCCACATCCAGTCTCGGCCAAAGGTTTCGATGGCGTAAATGCAAGGTACGGTGCTTAACATAACGGCAATTCCACATACTCCAAGCAAATGGGCTGTCGATACTTCATCTCCTCCAAACACAGATTCTACCCAGAATGCAAGGGAAGGCTCGAATGCCGCCTGTCCCAGAGTAACTATAAAGAAACTCAGTGAGACAATCCACAGTTGGACATCGGAACAGGCACGCCATTGCACAGATTGATGGTTCTTGTTGACTTGTCTTGTTGTGCCGTTGTTAGACGTAGGTTCCTTTTTCTTGTGGAAATGTTCAGTTCGAAATGTCAACAGCACACACACTACAAGTACGAATTCGGCAAACAAGAACAACAAGAAAACACGATATTTCAGGAAGGGGAAGAGCGCGCCTACTAATGAGCCCGCTAATAAACCGAAAGATGGCTTGCACATTGCCACTCCAGTTACTATCGTGCACTCCAATGACGTATCGTCGTAGACGTCTCTAATCCTCGCCATCGCCATGGTTTGAATGCAGGCGCTCACCACGCCCTGTAAACAACGGTTAGTCAGTAAAGTGGCAGGAGTTAAAGCCAAAAGTCCGTAGAGAAGACACTTCAATGCAGCACAGAGTAACCCGAAGATAACCACTATGTCAAGTCCCCACCGGTCAGCAGCCAAACCCGCCATCGGCGAACACAATACCTCCACAGCTCCCGTCGGTACGAAAGTAGCAGCTAAGGCGAATGGTAACGTGCCGTCTGACATCTCGCTGGTGGTGTCGTTCCTGCTCTGTTGCCACTGAACATCCGTAAGAAGAGGGACGACTGCGCCGTGCATAGAGCTCTCCAAAAAAAGACAGCAGATACTTGTGAAAATTCTCAACCACTTTTCATAAAATCCTCCGTTAAAATACATTGCTTGGGAGTATCAAAGATATAATTGGGAGTATGGAAGTCTAAACACGATGTTTTATGCTGTTTGCGATGGTAGCCGCTTTGCTTTTCCTTCCTTTTTTACTGAATGACAAATCTGCAATGGCTCTAAGGAAAAAAATTGCGTTGTTCTGCGTTACAATGTATAGCATTTAATGCTGTCTGGGAGATACTATAGACTGGTTCCCAGTCCCTATACATCGTTCTCGTTCTGACCGTATAAAACTAACCGGTCTAGTTAGTTTCAAGCAAGCAGTACGCTTGGGCAAATTTGATGAATAGCCCCAACTGGGCTAGGAATGTAGCCCAAGGTGTGGCGCTTACCTAACAGGGTGCTAGTTTGGTTCCCTGGCCAAAGATTCCCTGACGACTCTTGTTCAAAATCTTATGTCAGGCATCATCCAAAACTCAACATAGATTATGACGCAATATATAAGTATTCATTATACTTGTCACCAACGGTGGACGATGTCATTGGATGATGACGGGCTTGGTTTGCTTTCAAAAAGCCTGGGATGATCAGTTTGTAAAAATGTTACAAATATATTCAAATATAGTGTTGAAATTGTTTGGGGTGGGGGGGGGGATCAACAAAAGACATTTCCGACCATCAACGACACTGTCCGAATGTTGACGAGTTCGGAGCATTTCGGATATTTTGAGAAAAGGAGGAAAGCCTCCTTTTTGTCACGTGACATCTGGGCGATACCTGACCTTCAAATCGACAAAGAATAACCGGAGATTTGTTGGTCTGGGAACCAGACTAAAAGGGTGCGCCCCACTGAATCGGTGGAAAACAGTCCGTCGGCCTCATGGATATTTTGTAGGACTCCAAATTATTCCGTACTATAAAGGTTTGAGGGCCAATTAAAAGGGGATAAAGTGTAAAGACTTTGCGCAACCTGAGGTATTTTGGATGACTTGAGCCCTGAAAAATGGACCTATTTGCTTGTAGGTGTAGGACAATTTTTCAAGATCGATGCTTGGACGAGTATAGGGGTGTTTGTACTTGGACGGAGAATAACTCGACGGGCCTTGTGACTACCCATGTCAAATTGAGTAGATGGTGGAAGCTTTTGACTCAATGATCACTTTTCTGTTTTTTTTTGAAAACGCTGTTAGACTTCTAAGTATTTTAAAAGTATTTTTTTGAATATTTAGCATTTTGCACTTTGTGCTATTGAAGTTTGTTTATTAGGGTGCACCCCTATTAAAGACGCCACACCCCGGGAACGGAATGGTATTGAGATCAGCCTGCGATCTAGCCTGCAAACACCAATCTGCCAGGACGGCTTTATTTCAAATTAGGGAAATATATCATAAAATAACATAGGTTTTCCCGGCCAACATCAACAAAAATCCATTCAAGTAAATACCCAGGTCAATTTCGCTAGAAAAAAAAATCCAAAACTATTCCATTCACATGAAACAATAGTTTGAAGAAGAATAGTTAAGAGTAAATGTTTTGACATAAAATGGCTAAAGTTAATTTTAGGGGAATAAATAATTAAGTTTTACTACGTTGAAGAACAGCAGTAAACTTACAGTATTTATCTTTACAATAGCGGTTACGAAGCTAACGGTGTAACCATAAATAATCACGACCAAGTTCTCACAACTTATATGTTAATAACCCATTTTGTCCTCACAGGCGGTGTAACGAACAATGAATACAAATTCTTACATCATTTTTAGCAGTAAGAGTAAATGAACTCCCTTGAACTCTGTAAATTTGTATATTATGGGTTTATAAGGTGATCATTCTAGTCCCAAAAATGATACAAAACAAGAATTTATAGCAACGAATTTTTCGTTTACTGTTTTCTCCCCAAAATTGGACCACTACATGTAGTTGTGAGTTGTTCATGTACATGTACATGTGTACGTGTACTACGAGGACAATAATGCATGTGGACTCGGTCTCCGAAGTACAACTTGATTTTAGTTTTACCATCGGAGCCTTTTGGTTTATGGTGTATCTTATCCTACAAACATGTAAGCTAAAAAAACGATGTTTAATTCATCACCCACTTCAAAGTTCTGTTTGTGGTTGATCTGCTAGCGATTTGTATTGATTCCTCACTTGTTACGATCGTTATGAATGTACTGCAATTTATTTTGGCAATTCTTCACTTTATTTGAGGAAAACGCCGACTGTGCCACGCTCACCATTTTGGTGGTCAATAGGTTTACGTGTGAACACCGCGTTGCCTAAAATACGCACTTCTCTGAAAAACACACAGTAACGTTGCCCACCAAAAATGGCGCAACCAAGATTATTGTGATGATGACGTCAGACGAATTAGGTCAATACAACATAGGAGGAAACGACTCAACAAGTACACTGCAGTACAACATTACATGTTGGTTAGTTTGGGTGCATCACAAATACAATAATATTGTAAAAAGCAATGGACAGTTGACCCCCATTAAGACTTATTCCATTCATACCACCATGCTTCGCCAAGGTCCTTCTAAAGTGACTATTAGTAATGCACAGTCTACCCTGGAGTATTTGTAAGTTGGGCCACAACTATCACCCACAACCCTCTAGATATTTCTAGACATTATTACATCATCAAGGCTAATGGCCATTCCTAAAGTATTCCACTGTCTCATTGTGATCTTAGGGGTGTTTTTAAATTCGTGTGGAAAAATTCGATTTTGTTAGTGTCATTTTGTACCTGATGACGTAGAATCGTTTTGTTTTGGGGCTTTGTGTGTTTCTTTGTTTATTTTGTCCACGATCCGTCCGTGAATAGCGCTATCAACTCACAACTATTTAAGTCCAATCACGCATGTGCGAGGGTATTTAGAGTTTACGCATGCCCATTATGTAAATTGCCCGCGTTCGTCCTGGGCCCGCTGGCGATTTTTTTTCCCGTACCACACTCTCAATAAGGAGCTACAGCGAAGCGTCCCGATTGGTCAGTTACAAAATGCATTATGCATGTTTAGGTCGCAGGCTGTTTCACAGCAAAGTTGTGTGTGATCGGCGTAAGTACAGACCCTCCTCGTGCTCTGTAATGTACGAAGCCCCGGAAGGGACAGGGGTAAGAAAAAAAATCTGTGGGCTAATTCGTTCCCACGAATTAGCTAATTCGTTCCCACGAATTACTAATTCGTTCCCACGAATTACTAATTCGTTCCCACGAATTACTAATTCGTTCCCACGAATTACTAATTCGTTCCCACGAATTACTAATTCGTTCCCACGAATTACTAATTCGTTCCCACGAATTAACAATTCGTTCCCACGAATTAATAATTCGTTCCCACGAATTAACAATTCGTTCCCACGAATTAACAATTCGTTCCCACGAATTAACAATTCGTTCCCACGAATTAATAATTCGTTCCCACGAATTAACAATTAATTCGTGGGAACGAATTGTTAATTCGTGGGAACGAATTAGTAATTCGTGGGAACGAATTAGTAATTCGTGGGAACGAATTGTTAATTCGTGGGAACGAATTGTTAATTCGTGGGAACGAATTGTTAATTCGTGGGAACGAATTGTTAATTCGTGGGAACGAATTAGCTAATTCGTGGGAACGAATTGTTAATTCGTGGGAACGAATTGTTAATTCGTGGGAACGAATTAGTAATTCGTGGGAACGAATTAGTAATTCGTGGGAACGAATTGTTAATTCGTGGGAACGAATTGTTAATTCGTGGGAACGAATTGTTAATTCGTGGGAACGAATTGTTAATTCGTGGGAACGAATTAGTAATTCGTGGGAACGAATTAGCTAATTCGTGGGAACGAATTGTTAATTCGTGGGAACGAATTAGTAATTCGTGGGAACGAATTGTTAATTCGTGGGAACGAATTGTTAATTCGTGGGAACGAATTAGTAATTCGTGGGAACGAATTAGCTAATTCGTGGGAACGAATTGTTAATTCGTGGGAACGAATTAGTAATTCGTGGGAACGAATTGTTAATTCGTGGGAACGAATTGTTAATTCGTGGGAACGAATTGTTAATTCGTGGGAACGAATTAGTAATTCGTGGGAACGAATTAGTAATTCGTGGGAACGAATTAGTAATTCGTGGGAACGAATTAGCTAATTCGTGGGAACGAATTAGCCCACAGATTTTTTTTCTTACCCCTGTCCCTTCCGGGGCTTCGTAGTAATGTACTATCTAGGGAATACTCGGCAGAAAGTTCAGCTTGGTGTTTGTGTTCCAGACGCCGCAAGAATAACCAAGGTCACTTCTATCCGAGATACGTGTTAAGTGTATGTGAGGTCCTTTTCTACGGTATTTTAAGTTACCTGCTGATGTGCACTATAGTTTCTGGTCAGTAATGTGGGGACATACATGTAGATGTGGTAGCCTAAGAATGTGTGTGTACTAAGAAAAGGGATTGTGGAGAGCCTTAAATGACAGGGTATTATGGGCCACCTGTTTTTCGGTACTTCACGGGTGTAGAACAGAGCTTGTATAAACGTTAGAGTTGATTACCTTTCCACTGTTTATGTTTCTCCTAAAACTGTTCACACACTTGGTTAATTTAGCCTCTTGTGTAATCTTTGAGTGTGTTGTTAGTCACCCCTTGTACTTGTAGTAATAATTGGCTTCAGACAGCAGCCTATAGCACTGCAAGGGGCATCATCAGCTTTTGGTTGTGCTCTCCCATTATTTTTGTAGTTTAATTGCCTGGTTTGAACGAGGTGTTACTGCTATGGACTCGGTCTTTAAAGCTATTTTGATCTCAATCTGCAACTTTCTTGGATACTGTGTTTTGGTATTGGGATAGCTTTTACAGTGATTTGTTTGTGTTTTATTTACTTTCTTTTAAGCTGTGTTTCATTGACTTTCTTTGCTTTCGGTCACTTTTGATCAATAGAGTGTTTTTATGTCTGTGTTTTTTTGTTTGTTTTGCTGTTAAAGAAACCTACAATCGCGAGTCACTGTCCCACTTCATGCATTTCCTTGCCTCTTGACCCTGTTCGATCTTTATTAGTTATAAACATGGCACGTACAACACTAATGCTGGGCTTATGTACGCGTCGTAGCACATAAAACGAACTCTTGTGACCTAACCCGCATAATACATTACCACCGACCAATCGGGACGCCTCGCTGTGGCTCCCTATTCAGCGTGTGGTACGGGAAAAAAAATCGCGGCCCGCTGCCCGTCCACGGCCCCACCACCATTCTCCGCACTGTGGTAGTATTTAGGCGCCACACACGTACGACCGCACGTGTGTAGCTAGCTTGTATAATTAGCAAAGGTTACCAAGCCTGGCCAGCTCATTACAATGTACTTATTGCTGTGAATGCGCGTGCTTTAATGGTTTATTCTCCCGTTGTTGAATTATGCAGGTCCTAGTAGTGTTCCTTCGTTTTGAACGTTCGTAGGACCGTAGCACAGTAAAGACCTTGCCATTGCCCTATCACAAGCTATGCAACTAAGACTCTACCCAACACTGACAGTTGTTTTTGTTGAACATCATAAATATTCATGTTATTCAAAAAGCCAGGGGAGAGGCATGGGCTGAGAAATGTTCGTATTGTGCTTCTACCTGTAAAGCATACAGGGCGAAGACAGTACTGCCAATGCAAGGCAGCAATGTGCCCCACTAATAAAATAATTTTTAACTTGCAATAGAAGATGTGGACACGTGAATGCAAATTGAATCGGGGGATGGGAGGAAAAGGACGACAATTTGGGACTAAAGAACCCGCATATAAAATAAACTGATTGCAAAAACATTTATTACTCCACCACAAAATTAACGCGAGAACTGCAGCATGTATTTTAAAATATTTGTTTATATTTTTTTAGGAGTCGGGGACGGGGTGGGTGAAGCACGAGGATTTGGGTGTCAGGTGGCCGAATAGCTTAAAGGTATAATTATAGGACTGGTAAAGCTGATACCTGCTAGTGCAGGGATCTTACTTTATTTAATTCAATGTAATTCACATTCAAATGAGATTCGGTTCGTCCAAGATGATATTCAGACCTGCTGTTTACATTGTTCACATTCAAATGATATTCGGTTCGTCCATGATGATATTCAGGCCTGCTGTTCACATTCAAATCAGATTTGGTTCGTCCATGATGATATTCAGGCATGTTGCTCACATTCAAATAAGATTCGGTTCGTCCATGATGCTATTCAGGCCTACTGTTCACATTCAAATCAGATTCGGTTCGTTCATGATGATATTCAGGCCTGCTGTTCACATTCAAATAAGATTCGGTTCGTCCAGGATGATATTCAGGCTGTTCACATTCAAATAAGATTCGGTTCGTCTGTGATGATATCCAGGCCTGCTGTTCACATTCAAACAAGATTCGGTTTCATCATGGCATGTAGCGGCTGATAATATTATGATTTATTTACTGATCTATTTTTGTGTGATTGCTTGGAAAATTTCTGGCTAAATCCGTTGTCTAAGTGAAGAGAAAACAGTGAAAAGCCGAGCACATCTGTTGGCACAATGTAAAAACTTTATTTTAAATTTCTGTTGTAATAATTGAAATTAAAATCTGGGTCTTTAAAAAACAAATCCCCCCCCCCCTCGACAGAAATAATTATGTGGGATACTGTCATGAACTTCATAACCAGTGAGGTTTCAGCAGACTGATTCAAAGAAATCAATGTTTTTTGATGGGTACCAATCCTGTATTTTATATGTAGGCCTATTTTCCCGCAGTCTGAAAGTCATGTCAGTACCAGCTCCCAACCAATGTTTTTTGAAGACCCAATTTAAATTTTAAATTGACGTTTTTACGTACTTAACATTGTATGACTTTCACGATTCCCTGCTCTTTTAGACAACTGATTGAATCAAAAATTTCATTTTTTCCCTCGATGTTTTCATGGAATTAAACAAAGTAAGAAACCTGCACTATATGCTTTACCAGTCCTATATAGCTTTAAGTTATTCGGCCAACCTGACACCCAAATCCTTATGCTTCACCCGCCCCACCCCAAAAAAATAATATAAATAATAAATAAACAAACAAATATGTTGCAGTTCTCGCGTTAATTGTGTGGTGAAGTAATAATATTAATTATGAAGTGATAATAATTGTGAAGTAATAATAATTTATATGCGGGTTCTTTAGTCCAAAATTTTCGTTCTTTTCCTCCTTTCCCCGATTCAATTTGCATTCACGGCACATCTTCTATTGCAAGTTAACAAGACTTTGTCTCAAGAGCCATGCAACACAACCTCCATTTAAGTTACATTCTTGTACGAGCTCAATTCTTTTATTAGTGGGGGCACATTGCTGCCTTGCATTGGCAGTATTGTCTTCGCCCTGTATGCTTTACAGGTAGAAGCACAATACGAAAATTTCTCAGCGCATGCCTCTCCCCTGGCTTTTTGAATAACATGAATATTTATGATGTTCAACAAAAACAACTGTCAGTGTTGGGTGGAGTCTTAGTTGCATAGCTTGTGATTGGGCAATGGCAAGGTCTTTACCGTGCTACGGTCCTTCGAACGTTCAAAACGAAGGAACACTATTAAGTAAGACCACGCCCACGTTCACTACAAGATTCCCAAGACGTTCCTGTGATAGCGGTTCGTGGGTGATAGGGGGGGGGGTTCGTGGATTGATAGCGCCCTCTATTGGCGGTGTGTAAATACAGAACAGGGACGCTTGCACCAAGACTAACAACCGTTATGTGTTTGCCCACCAATAGGGATGTACACATGCATGATTGTAATTAACAAATCTCATGGGAAAGGCTAATTAACCAACCTTCTAGCAAACAAACGAACGACGAATCTTCTCTTGGGCTCTGACGTCAAAGAAGATGCGACATTGACAAGGACGTGTACACTGCTAAACTGTGAATGCCGTGCTCGTCACGTCGGATGAAATGCGTGTATAGATTTGGTGCCTTTTTCACCTGACTAATGGCTGCGTCCTGTCAGAACCTGCGTATAGACCTTTCCATGGTTGATTAACAAACCACGCTGGTTGGCATGGACGGCCAAATGTAGCAAAACACTAAAGTCTTGTTGACAGACGTTGTGACCAAATTCAAGATTTTTGCAACTTTCTATTTACAGAAAATACATCCCATTATTTATTGGTTTGTTTCCAGCAACTTTTGATTTTTTTTTTAAATTAAATATTTGTGTAACATTCTGTTCGTGCTTTGCATTCATGGCTCCCAGTAGTTTTTCAATCTTGGTTGGCAAAATCTCGGGCTGTGACGTTGCAAAAGAAAGGTCTATTGTACGTGCTCGCGCATCCGATTTATTCAGTGTGGCATTGGAGAGACGCTCATGGTGCAACCCCCCACAAGTGTGCAGTGGTGATGTAGCCAATGATGTGATTGGTCAATATTGGACGGGGCTTAATGGATCAGTCTATTCAGTGGTCACGTTTTACTGAAAACAACGAATAGTAGTTTAGGTTTGTCAGGGATTTGGGACAAATGTTTTTCGATGGAAGCAGGAACCAATCACTCCCCTCCCTCAATAAATAACAGTACTTGTGGGTGCTTTGTCTTTGACATGTTCGCTGTATATTAACATAAATGCGCTGTCATAATGCGCTATTTAATTCTATTTTTCAACAACGAAGGCAATCGAACGGGAATTTTGGAAGATATGATACAATACCCGATATGTGGCAGAGGCCGTCCCTGTTAGGTAAACGTTTCTCTCCCGCTGTGAACTTTGCATGCAAACGGGTCTGGAAACATCGATCTACAGAATTTAAGGACTTTTTACATTCCCTATATATCCATCACTTTTGACCCCAAATTATCTGACGTCACCATCACAATAATCTTGATTGCGTCATTTCGGAAGTCAACGTCTCCCTGTGGTTTGTTTCTACGATTGATCCCTTGCACGCATGTCACACGTGGCGACTGTGTCACGCTCACCGTTTTTAGAAGTCAATAGTTATTGGTGTAAACGCCGCGTCGTCTAAAATGCGCATTACACTATGACATTGACTTCCAAAATGGCACAAACACGATTTACGAGTGATGGTTGAAAAGTACCCTAAGGAAGAGTGTTTAAATGCAAGTAAAAAAAAAAAAAATGAATTGATAATTAAAATAAAAATCATGTCGTTTTGATTTTTGCATAAAATAGTTTTTTTTCTGTGTTTTAAATAACATTTAAAATTTCATTTCCCTTTTGTTAAATGTTTTTACTTTTTTACACACCATAGTGACGATTTTTTGAGAATTGTTTTGACGTCATCATATCTCGCTAGAGTGAACATTTAAACTAAACGGACCCCCGTTTCCCGTACAACCCATCAAAGCCCGGTAAAAAAAAAAAAAAAAAAAAAAAAAAAAAAAAAATAATAATAATAATAATAATAACAATTTAACTTATGAATAATTTTCGCGGAAGGACATCTAGAGGCAGAAGACAACATTATGACATTCTCAGTATTTCAAATAATAATAAAGTGAAACTGGGAATCAATTTAAAATGTTTAATTGTGCCTTTATTGAATGATAACTAAAAATGTATTAATTGAACGACATTGCACAGTTCGGGCAAAACTCTCCAATGTGAATGCTGTCCACCACTGGATAATTTATTTGCATTCCAATCAGGGTTACAACTATTTACCTGTGACAATCGTCAAATTATTCAACTTTATAACGCAGTATATTATCAAATTATTTAGATAATTAATTTAGATAATTATTTAGTTATTTTCAAATGCTTTTCGTAGTTAGTGACTGCCGATTTGCCCTTTATTAAAACTTATTAAAAACCAGTTTTGCTCACATATCTTCAGACCTCGAAATACATCCGCCTTTTATCATATTATTGTTCTTCACAGTTAGTGACTGCCCATTTTCCCATCCCAAACATGGACAGGTTCTTGCCGCCAACAACTGAGATAGTAAAAAGTCAAACCTATTGTCAAAATTAAGTCCTGTAAATATATCGTGCAAACCTCGTAAGCCACAATTCTTTATCCACTTGTTTTTTAAACGGCAAAAAGTCACAGTTAGTGACTGGCCGATTGCCCACACCAAATATGGGTGGTACTCATTTTAACTACCCCTGAAGGATGTAAGGCTGAGTCGACCTTGCTACGAACAACTTTAGATGTTAAAAAGACAACTTCTTTTATTGGGTGTTTGCAGCTTTGTCGAGAGTAAAGTGTTGCAAGTAAATGTTGGTAAAACCTCCTAAAAAGCAAGTATATCGTACAAACCTCGTTCAAACCTCGTACATAGTCATAATTCTTCGTTATCCACTTGTTTTTCAAACGGCCAGAAGTCCATGTTAGTGACTGGCCGAATGCCCACACCAAAATATGGGTGGTACTCATTTTAACTACCCCTGAAGGATGTAAGGCTGAGTCGACCTTGCTACGAACAACTTTAGATGTTAAAAAGACAACTTCTGTTGTTGGGTGTTTGCAGCTTTGTCGAGAGTAAAGTGTTGCAAGTAAATGTTGGTAAAACCTCCTAAAAAGCAAGTATATCGTACAAACCTCGTTCAAACCTCGTACATAGTCATAATTCTTCGTTATCCACTTGTTTTTCAAACGGCCAGAAGTCCATGTTAGTGACTGGCCGAATGCCCACACCAAAATATGGGTGGTACTCATTTTAACTACCCCTGAAGGATGTAAGGCTGAGTCGACCTTGCTACGAACAACTTTAGATGTTAAAAAGACAACTTCTTTTATTGGGTGTTTGCAGCTTTGTCGAGAGTAAAGTGTTGCAAGTAAATGTTGGTAAAACCTCCTAAAAAGCAAGTATATCGTAAAAACCTCGTTTAAACCTCGTACATAGTCATAATTCTTCGTTATCCACTTGTTTTTCAAACGGCCAGAAGTCCATGTTAGTGACTGGCCGAATGCCCACACCAAAATATGGGTGGTACTCATTTTAACTACCCCTGAAGGATGTAAGGCTGAGTCGACCTTGCTACGAACAACTTTAGATGTTAAAAAGACAACTTCTGTTGTTGGGTGTTTGCAGCTTTGTCGAGAGTAAAGTGTTGCAAGTAAATTTTTGTAAAACCTCCTAAAAAGCAAGTATATCGTACAAACCTCGTTCAAACCTCGTACATAGTCATAATTCTTCGTTATCCACTTGTTTTTCAAACGGCCAGAAGTCCATGTTAGTGACTGGCCGAATGCCCACACCAAAATATGGGTGGTACTCATTTTAACTACCCCTGAAGGATGTAAGGCTGAGTCGACCTTGCTACGAACAACTTTAGATGTTAAAAAGACAACTTCTTTTATTGGGTGTTTGCAGCTTTGTCGAGAGTAAAGTGTTGCAAGTAAATGTTGGTAAAACCTCCTAAAAAGCAAGTATATCGTAAAAACCTCGTTTAAACCTCGTACATAGTCATAATTCTTCGTTATCCACTTGTTTTTCAAACGGCCAGAAGTCCATGTTAGTGACTGGCCGAATTCCCACACCAAAATATGGGTGGTACTCATTTTAACTACCCCTGAAGGATGTAAGGCTGAGTCGACCTTGCTACGAACAACTTTAGATGTTAAAAAGACAACTTCTGTTGTTGGGTGTTTGCAGCTTTGTCGAGAGTAAAGTGTTGCAAGTAAATTTTTGTAAAACCTCCTAAAAAGCAAGTATATCGTACAAACCTCGTTCAAACCTCGTACATAGTCATAATTCTTCGTTATCCACTTGTTTTTCAAACGGCCAGAAGTCCATGTTAGTGACTGGCCGAATGCCCACACCAAAATATGGGTGGTACTCATTTTAACTACCCCTGAAGGATGTAAGGCTGAGTCGACCTTGCTACGAACAACTTTAGATGTTAAAAAGACAACTTCTTTTATTGGGTGTTTGCAGCTTTGTCGAGAGTAAAGTGTTGCAAGTAAATTTTTGTAAAACCTCCTAAAAAGCAAGTATATCGTACAAACCTCGTTCAAACCTCGTACATAGTCATAATTCTTCGTTATCCACTTGTTTTTCAAACGGCCAGAAGTCCATGTTAGTGACTGGCCGAATGCCCACACCAAAATATGGGTGGTACTCATTTTAACTACCCCTGAAGGATGTAAGGCTGAGTCGACCTTGCTACGAACAACTTTAGATGTTAAAAAGACAACTTCTTTTATTGGGTGTTTGCAGCTTTGTCGAGAGTAAAGTGTTGCAAGTAAATGTTGGTAAAACCTCCTAAAAAGCAAGTATATCGTAAAAACCTCGTTTAAACCTCGTACATAGTCATAATTCTTCGTTATCCACTTGTTTTTCAAACGGCCAGAAGTCCATGTTAGTGACTGGCCGAATGCCCACACCAAAATATGGGTGGTACTCATTTTAACTACCCCTGAAGGATGTAAGGCTGAGTCGACCTTGCTACGAACAACTTTAGATGTTAAAAAGACAACTTCTGTTGTTGGGTGTTTGCAGCTTTGTCGAGAGTAAAGTGTTGCAAGTAAATGTTGGTAAAACCTCCTAAAAAGCAAGTATATCGTACAAACCTCGTTCAAACCTCGTACATAGTCATAATTCTTCGTTATCCACTTGTTTTTCAAACGGCCAGAAGTCCATGTTAGTGACTGGCCGAATGCCCACACCAAAATATGGGTGGTACTCATTTTAACTACCCCTGAAGGATGTAAGGCTGAGTCGACCTTGCTACGAACAACTTTAGATGTTAAAAACTCCCATTATTGGGTATTCGCAGCTTTTCTTAATTCATTCAAGATTGCCATTTAGCTTCCTTGCTTCAATAATAAAGTGTAGGGGCGAAACAATTCTAGCTGTTTATCTTTCAAGAAATGGTTTCATTAAAGCATAACATTTTCTATAATAAGTTTTTGTTCATAAATAATTTTTGTTCAGTGTTAACTTTTGTCATCAGAGCTAAAGACACTCACATCATTTGTTATAACCTCATAAATTGAAGTCGAATTTCTTAAAATAAATGATCTTTCAGTTTTAAGTCGGAAGAACAAATTATCGGTCAAAACACCCAGGAACTTTTTTTCGTAACTAAGCAACTTTCGCGAACTGCTATCCAATTGGAAATCACCTAGTATAAAACTGACTTGACCTGTGTCTTTAATGTTTCTCAATATTTCACTCAGTTCTTCAATAAAGTTATCATCCAATGTATCTGGAGGTACATTTATAAAGCCAACTATTATATTAACTTTTCCAAAATTCAATGTTGTTTCAAAGAAAAAAGAGTTTACACTTTTTGACCGAACATGCAAATCGTTGCGATATGAATACTTTAAATCTGAAATATCTAACTCCGTACAATAATCTCGAAACGACTTCAGGTTTAATTTCAAATGCAATATTATGTCTTGAATGTCTTGTTCAGCTTTTACCATGTCACGAGTAATCGAAACAGATATCAAAGTATTTTCTGGAAAATAAGTATTGTTGTCTTTAAAATTTGATCTTTCAATCTCCAACCAACTTTTCCTTATAAATGAAATTAGACGCACATCTGACTTACTCAGTAAGAAATCTTTCTTTAAATATTTTTTCCTGTAATACTTCAGTTTCAAACCATTGACACCAGCAACATACATTTGATTTGCAACATAAATTGGTAGAGTGATATTCACGAGCCAACATCGAACTTGCTTCTCGTCCCAGCTTGACATCATCATCGAAGACTTGGCTGCAAGCACAAAAGAAAACAAAACAGTATCCATCTATTTGTTGGGTATCAAGTCAATCTGCACGTGTCCCCATGTGTCGCCCCATGTCAAAACCAGGCATTTCTTGAGAATAGTGAAATGTCATTAAAAGTGATAAGACCAACGGAACATCAGCGATGACATCGAATTGATTTGAAGTCATAAATATTCCAATTAAAAGTTGAGACGTACAGGCCGCTAAGGTGCTATGGTAACAATAACAAGGGCCTACACCTTATTACAGCGTAGTTATGATCGGCGACGCTAGTTTTTGTATTAGTCACTGATAGAGGGCGCAACATTGACTAGCTCGGAGGGACTGGGCAAGTCTATGAGTCATATGTTTGTTTGACACAGAAATCTCTTCTCCAGTAATTTGTGTTGCGAATTCGTAACTGCGAGTACGTTATCAAAACGAACGTCGCCAATCAGGACTAATTACAGCGTTGAGTTTTGGGCGGAAGTGCCTGATTTTAGCATGGACTGTCGCAAGGTTCCCCAGCCTTCTCTCCCAGACCCGTTCAGCCTGGATCAAGTTATATTTCTTGAGATTTTAAATCCCCATATATAGAGAAAAACGATTGAGGTCCCATTAAGGTCTGTACTTAAGATAAGAGGCCATCTACGACTGGATGTGAACCCCCAGGTCTATGCTTAGGCGAGTCTCCGGTCTACTGACCGTAAAAATCATGGGAACGGAAAGTGAACATTTTTTTTTTATCGTCTTTTGATTTAAAAACAGTAGAAAAATGAATCCGCTGATCTTGCGAATGAGACGGTTTTGTATTATATCATTCCTTTAAATTAGTAAAAGCAAACAAAAGCTACTTTTTAAATAGCAAAAGACAGATTGTTATATACTAATAAATAAGACTAAGGATACATTACTGGCTTATACCCTCAACGGATCATGTTACAGTGAACAAGTCTGCCCAGTTAAAAAAGAAGACAAAAAAAAAAAAAAAAATCAAAAAGGTGCTCTAGTGACAAGTTTCATCAAAATCGGTCAAAACTTCGCAAAGTACAGTGTGTGTGTGGGTGGGTAGGCATACACACCGTTATGGGGACATTTATACAATGGAACAAAGGTCCCCACAACGTTTTTCTTTGTCAAACCCTGTCCCCACAAGGTAATTCAATAGAAAAGGGAATAATAGAACAACAATAGGGAGTCCCCACAACTCGGTGTTAAAAAGTATGTGTGTGTGTGTGTGTGTGTGTGTGGGTTTGTGTGGGTTTGTAAACGTGCACTTGTGGGGTCCTGAGAACAATAGAACAATGGACCCCACAAGGTAAATCCAATAGGAACAATTCGACCCCACAAGGGGATTCTTTAGAAAAGGGATAATAGAACTAACAAAAGGATACCCCATAAGTCTACGTTTGTGTGGATGTGTGTGTGTGTGTGTGTGTGTGTGTGTGTGTAATAATAATAATAATAATATTAACTTACACAATAATAATGATAATAAAACACGCAATTGTTACTTACTATTCTCGTTTGTAATATGTTCCTTGCGTGATCGATCAGTTACATCAATAATATGTGCAGTATTCTCCCGTCGGTTTCCAGTAGCTGAAATATAATCAAATCAGCATAATAACTGTCAACTTTTGAAAACTTTACATTTCTTTTTGCAAAACAACAAAAACACGAACGATCACTTTAGACAGATCTCGATTTGCCCCCAAATCAAACCATTTGAAATTAACCAACCAACTTTTGTACCGTCAAGTTTTTTAAGAATTCAATGACTGTGCGGTTTTCTTGTTAACATGTTAGTGCGCCCTCTGTTATTTGAATCATTACATTCTGTTCCATTCTGCTTTTTCATGAGTGTCGCCCAGAGCCATGTCTTCGACATAATTATTTGAAAGGATGATGATGTCACCGTAGGGACACGGGAAGGTCGAGGACAGCTCTCTAATAAAAGGGGACGATCACTTGGAGAATAGACAAATAATAATGTACAGGATGACGAACATCTAGGATTAACTCGGTTCTTAATCCTGGGGTCAAGGACCAGTAATAAAACACTTGATGTAAACTAGCAGTAATGGAAAACTGAACCACAGAAGAAAAACGCAGAGAAAAATAATACAAATCCACAAAACACAAAACAAAATACCTGGACAAGTATGCATACAATCAATAATAAATACATGTTCATTGGCATATGACAACTTGAATCGGTACTCCTTTTTTCAAGCAACGTATTAAAATCAATCTGGAAATTTATCTTGTTTTCACAATATTACTAGCTGCCCACACAATAACACACCGTGAATATACAGTACCAAACGGGCATACTACAGACCTTTCGTTTTGTTTAAAAACAATGATCACCAGTTTGAGCGGGTGAGTGTCCCGCGATTGTCACTTATAGGCCAACATGTATTTTGGATTTAATTGGCCCGACCGGTCTCAAACAAGACCGCAGGCTGGTCTGATGGGTGCGGTGCACCCAACCAAAATAGGGTGAAAACAGTCCGCCTGCCTTGTGAATAATTTGTAGCCCCACAAAATGTTTCTTAAAAAAAGGGGGTTCAGTCTAACAACTTTGCACTTTTGTGACCTTGGGGTTGCTGACTTTCATCTTGAAGTATTTTGGATGACCCATGCCCTGAAAACAAATGGTGCTTTTCGCTCAGAGGTGTGTGACATTTTTTTAAGCTTGATGCTCGGACGTATTGAATTTTCCACAATTTTTTTTTTTTTAATTTCGAGTTTTGTTCTTGCTATGCAGGTAAAAAAATAGGAGGAGGGGGGGGGGGGAGGGGGGCTCTAATTTGTCTTATTTTCAAGAGCCACACTTACCGTACTTAAACTCATTGCGGCCGAATGAACCAAATTGACATAGAGCGCCAGGACTGTTTGTAACATTGAAATTCTTAACGCATACATTGATTTTTCTTCCATCTTCGTTTCCTCGTTCTGCAGCTGGAAACACATTAATACTGTATGAAATCAACAGTGTGTGCTATGCAAAGAAAACAATCATGGTTAGCATTTTCTAAATAAATATCAGCATAACTGTTTTTTTCGGCTCGTGTGTTGTAATTCATTCTTTCACCCTTTCGGTATGGCTCAAGATTTGTTTCTTGACGTGACAAATCCTCGTATAGAAAAAAAAAAACAAAAAAACAAAAAAACAACAACAAATGTGTGAGAATTTAGAATTTTTAAACGAAAGCCTGTCAGATTTTTTATTATTATTTCCCCAGAGCTACGGAAGCTATTTTTTTTCTACATCGCCGGGGCGAGTTACTCCCCCCGCTCGACCAGTTACTATTTCGCCGCGCCCGGGGAGTTACTGGAGCCGCCCCCCCCCCCCCCCCACCCGCTCAGACTCCTGCAAACCCCGCACCTTCAAATGAGATCGAAAAAAACACACACAAATGAAAGGTTCGAGACGTTATAAAGCCCCCGAATTGTCTTTTTCCCCGCTTGCCCCCTCCACCCAAATGTGTGGCTACGTTGCTGATACCCCCAAAGAATTTCGTCCCCATCCCCCGTGTAATTTTTTGAAAAATTTCGAGTTTAACTGTTCTTGCAATGTAGTTCTTGAAAAAAAAGGAGGCAGAGTAAATTTAAATTGTCTTATTTTTAAGATCTACACTTACCGTATTCATTGCGACTGATTGAACCAACTTGACACAGAGAGCGTGGACTGTTTGTGATATTGATATTCTTAACGTAGAAGGTAAATTTCCTCTTGCTTCCCTTTTTTCGTACTGCAATTTGATACACATTAAGAATGTATAATTACGACAGTGTGTTCCGTTAAAAAAAAGGGGGAGAATGTAATTAACGTTTTCCAAATAATTATTAGCACAAATGTATACGATCCTGTGTTGTATATCCTTCAACCACCCTTTCGGTATGGTTCAATTTATGTTTCTTAAAGTGTCAAATCCATGTACAGAAAAAAACTGTGTGAAAATTGCGGTTACACCCCTAGAGTCCAGTTGGGGAGATTCTTATTATCTTGTTTTTAAGTTTCCATGCTTTTACTTACCATGCTTGAATCCATTGCAGCGTGAAACGCCACTTGGAAAGTATAGTATATCTTTGTTCTCAACAGTATTTTCGTGATGCTTTTTTTTTTTTCTTTTTCACTGCAATGGACAAAAAACATTAATAAACACAAGCAGAAAATAAAAAGAAAGAAATCACCCAAATGATTTTAGCGACACAACGGTGAATTCAGTTGTAAAATAGGTTGTAATTGTATTTACTAAAGTAAATGAACAAGTGTGCCAAGTTTAAAAACAGTTAGACGAAAAATACTGTAATTATGGCGTCAACAATTTTGTCAACAAAATTTTGCAATAAAACGACCAAAATGTTCGCAATAATGGCAACGTTTTGATTTTTTTCCCTCTTAATAATAATTCGTATGCATGAGGCGGAAAATACGGGGGGGGGGGGCTTATTATGCCCCACCCCTGGTTTCAAAGTATGTAATAAAAAAAAAATAAAAAAAGACAAACAAAAACACAAACAACCCAGCAAACAAACAAACCAACCCACCCACCCACCCACCAATCAACCCACCAATCAACCCACCAACCAACCAACCCACCAACCAACCAACCAACCAACCAGCCAACCAACCAACCAACCCAACCAACAAACAGACAGACAGACAGACAGACAGACAGACAGACAGACAGACAGACAGACAGACAGACAGACAGACAGACAGACAGACAGACAGACAGACAGACAGACAGACAGACAGACAAACAGACAAACAAACAAACAGACAGACAAACAAACAGATAGATAAACAACGAAAACCAAACCAAACGAATAGCCCGGCATGGTTAAGTGTACTGTCAGTTCTGTCTGAAGTCACTGCAACATGTTCACAAACTGGGTCGAGAAACGCATTATTTTGTTTTCTTTTCATTTCCTGGGGCTCATATATAACCCGACGACCTTCAGTTTGCGGTAAACACAACGGTACTTTCCCTTCGCATGCAGTATTGCAACATAACAGCAATCTCATTGGCAAGTAGCCAACAAATTTCGTACGTTAAAATCATTCGGTTTTTTTTAAAGTGATTAATTACGTGTATTTATGCTAACAATCCTTTCATCCCTGGCAAATACAAATAGTTTATGCATCTGATTTGTTTTTTATAATAATATGTCTTCATAAAATTGTGCAAAGTATACGCAAAGTATACATCGTTGATCTTTTCTTTCTACTGGCTATTCGCTGCTCAACTTATTGGCAGGTAAATACCAATTTTGAGTAGATTCCTTGTTACATCTAATACTGAACGTATTCAATTCTACATTGCAGAAAGACTTAAGATTAAGAAACATATCCCCCCCCCAAAAAAAAAATAATAATTATAATAATAACTAGAAATGAGTTTTTGTGGCATCACAAAAACTAGGTGTTCGGAGTGTGATGTATAAAAAATATTTTATGTGTTAAAAGTTAAAGGAAATTAAAAGTTAATCCAACTTGTATTTAAGAAAATATGAAGAAAAACATACGTTAAATTGAGGTTTATAATACAATATTTAATTTGAACATCCGGTTTGGACAGGAATTTCTAACCACTTTTAAATGAGGAGGTACTTCCGGTTTGACCGGAAGTAGAGTTCAGAGAGGTCACGCAATGTGTGACAAAGAAGGACCTTCCCTAACCTTTGTTATTGGTGAAAGAATGTTCCTAGCTCTTACCATGCATAAATGAGGAGCTACTTCCGGTTTGATCTTAAGTAGAGGTCACAGAGGTCACCCAATGTGCAACAGAGAAGGACCCTCCCTAACCTTGGTATGTGGTGAAAGAATCATGTTCCTAGCTCTCACCATTTTTAGATAAAAAGCTACTTCCGGTTTGACCGGAAGTAGATGTCACAAAGGTCACTTAACGTTTTACAAATGAAGACCTTCCCTAACCTTGATATTTATCGAAGTAATCATGTTCCTAACTCTAACCACTTTTACATGAGGAGCAACTTCCGGTTTGACCGGAAGTAGAGGTCATAGAGGTCACCCAATGTGCAATTCAGACTGATCATGTTATAGAACATAGACGTCCGGATGTTGTAGTCTTAGATAAGACGAAGAAGATGTGTCATATCATCGACATAGCTGTGCCGGGTGATATAAGGGTGGCTTCTAAGGAGATGGAAAAGATCGAGAAGTACCAGGACTTGGCCAGGGAACTTCGTAAGATTTGGCAGGTGAAAGTAAAAGTAGTCCCTGTGGTGGTTGGAGCACTTGGCACTATTCTGAAGGCACTGGAGAAGCATCTGGATCAAATAGGCACAACTGTGAGTGTAGATTTGCTGCAGAAGGCGGCACTTTTGGGAACAGCTAGGATCCTGCGAAAGACCCTCGAGATCTAAGGCTACGGGACGTAGCCCGACTCGAGGTGTTGCCGGCACAGAGGAAAATGAGATCTTTCTTTTGCATGCTGTGATATCGTGAAATAATAATAATAATAATAATAATAATAATAATAATAATAATAATAATAATAATAATAATAATAATAATAATAATAATAATAATAATAATAATAATAATAATAATAATAATAATAATAATAATAATAATAATAATAATAATAATAATAATAATAATAATAATAATAATAATAATAATAATAATAATAATAATAATAATAATAATAATAATTCCTTTCTTTAATTGACTTACAAACAAATGGAAATAGGCTTGATTAGAGTGGTTCAAGCTCGTATACAACAGTCCATGGATACTTTGTCTCAGCAGGATTGCTATAAATTCAACATGCACGTGCACAACATTGGAAATATTGTCAAAGACCAATAATCCACACTTTGTGTGACCCAACATATACATGTAAGAAACCTGTGAAAGTTAAACCTGAATTGGTCATCAGACTCCCCCCCCCCCCACTCTCTCTCTCTCTCTCTCTCTCTCTCTCTCTCTCTCTCTCTCTCTCTCTCTCTCTCTCTCTCTCTCCCTCCAATATGTTTTCGCTTTTTTCAAACATCTGGTTTTAGACTCGCAAGATCAGAAGTAATTGTTTCACTCATTATATACACAAATAGCATATCGAGCATTATTATTATTTATAGGGAAGTTTTTCACCACGACCATCTTTAGAGCATGTAAAGTTCTTTGCAAATTTGTGAACATATTTAATTCAACAGACAAGTTATGGCCTCTAGTCAAGCAAGCACATGTCAACGTACGGCGTACTATTGTTCAACACAAGGCACATATAGTCACGTTGATATATTCAATTCTATTTATCTCAACATTTGTTTCCGCATTGCAAAATGCACAACAAATCATCACTACAGATGGTCATTGCGACAAACAAATTTAAAGAAATCAACAGTATTAAATAAAATTGTAATGACACGTAAAATAAATCACATGCGCTGGTAACAACGAAACTATAAATGAACATTCCCAATTATAGAATTAATATAATTTGACACTTTTTAACAAATTAAGCTGAAACGTTTAGCATCAAAAACATCAAAAGTAATACTTACTGTTTATGGTTGACTATGAAAAGATTGAGGCACGTCGCTCGCTTTATACCTCCAGACGATGTCAAGTTCCAGTGCGCATGCGTGCAGAGACGTCAACCTACAAAAAAGTAGTCCTGCCAAAATTGTATCAAGGTAGTCCCTGCAAGCTTTATAATGATTTATAATAGGCAAATGCTGTAACATGTCTAGCTATCATAATACAATATACTGCTTTCTTCTGACGTGGTGGGTCATTTTACGCACAATATTTATCCGCTTAGACGTACGTGCTCTGGCAGTCTGCCAGCAGAGATGTCGCCATTTTTCCTATAGACGATTGTGTGTCAATACTCAGGTTTAAAGTGGTGTTGGCCTTGTTTGGATTTATTTCAAGTCCACGGTTTTTATAATCTTTGATTGCTCGCACGGAGGGCACTCCTTATACGGTGGAATGCGTTAACTACCCCGGTTTGACCGGGCCTTGCGGAATCCCCTCGGTCTGGTGGGGGTCCCTGGCGTCACCCAGACGGACGGGCCCTGCTCGGTACCCCTCCACTCCCGGACTACCGTGCTCCTGCTGGGCACGGGGACCGATAAAAGCAGTCTGCGGGTGGATCGCACCGCTTCCCCCGAGGTTCCACTGCCTGCCACTGTGACTCAGGACGACTACTGGAAATACATCTCCGATGAGGGGAAATCAACCGGGCTCGGAATTGATCTCCCAGTCGGCGTAGCCGGGGGGGGGGGGGGGGCTGGGGGGGCGGGCCCGCCCCCAACAAAACCAAGCTGCCCAGTCAACGTTGCACTCAGGTGTGAAGCGGTGAAGAGAGAGGGGGAAAGGGGGGGGGGAGAGAGAAGGAGAGAGAGAGAGAGAGAAAAAAAAAAAAAAAAAAAAAAACCGACAGGGCAAAAAGTACGCTGTGGCAGACTGTACGCTGTGTCGCACTCCGAGAGAAAATCGTTTTCATTTTGATGTTTAAATTGCCGACTGAGGCTTTAAAGAATGTCGACTGCAAAGCAAAATATTGGTTGGGGGTGGGGTGGGGCTCACCCCGAACCCCCTTCCTGGTTGCTACTGCGCTGATAAGCAGTGAGCTTTCGGATAAAAATTATTCTCTTCAGGATAGGTACTAGTATGAAACGAAGTCCGGGAAGGGACAGTGGTAAGAAAAAAATGCTAAGTAATCCATTCGAACGAACGACTAATTCGTTCGCACGGTTTAGTAATCCTTCCGGACGAATTAATCATTCGTTAGTACGGTTTAGTAATCCGTTCGAACGGATTTATTTCTCTTTCTCCTCCTCCTCCTCCTCCAATCCTCCTCCTCCTCCTCCTCCTCCTGCTGAAATTTCGGGTCGTTTTTTTATAATTGTTTTGTTATTCATATTTAATGAAACTTACAAATTCTGTGTATAATATCCCTGAAATCCAAGTATTTATCACAAATAAACTTTAAACATAAATCCAAAACATAGACTCTAAAGTAAATATGCGGGAGGGAAACATATTTACATGTGTTTGTGCTGCTAACGCGTACACAGTATGCCTATTAAAAAAGTCACATATAAAAACATTGGCCTACTAGTTTGATTTGTGAATCGACTTCCCATTTACCCATGACTCAATCTACACGTTTTAGAATCGAAACGCCCATAGCATGTTGAGCATTGCATGCAAAATTTATGAACTCTGTGTGTCAATAAATAGCGAGAGGTTTATCACAATTCTCAGCAAAGTATCCCGAATCAGTCTGAATGGATCTTTCCAACGTTTATTTTTATAACATTGAAAAGTATGAAAACATGGCATGGGGTATCAATTCCAGTACATTTCAATCTTAAAATGACAGTCAAGGAGAAATACAATAAATGGGGGGGGGGGGGGGGAAACTCCCTACAGACCAACCCCTTCAAACATTTTCACTGGAGGGGAACTCAACAATTATTTCTTTTTTTTTTCTCGGCCTTACGTAATAAACTAGTTAGTCTTGTCCGCCCGTGGTGTGTGGTTCTCGTAACCCCGCCCCATGGGCACGTCAGTCGTATCGTGAACTTCGACGAAGGCTTCTTTATATCCACTTTGTACACAATTCCTACAATAGCTTTTATGTTGGTAAAAATGATAAGGACAAGTCTTTGGCAAAAGTACGGGTATGGGCGGGTTTCACTGAACACCCCCCCCCCCCACACACACACACACACATACATATATATCTACAAACATTTATCGATCAATACAATAATGCTATCGAATTCTCCATTTTCATTATCATTGATAAATCAATTGTACTACCCAAAACAAAAAAAAGTGCACCTATTCTCCATAAACAAAACGTTTTACATTGTTTATAATTACAGATTTGTGCCAGCCCAGTTTTATAATGTTATGATGCCCGAGGCCGTCAACACAAAATGGTGTCCAATGTCTGAAAAAGGTCTGTACGTGATAAACGTTAAAAGTGCTCGTCACGCTTTTGCATTTTTTTAATATTGATACAGGTCCTTGTAAATGTTGTTGTGACAGCTCTTGTACTACGGACTGCTGTCCAAAGGTCGGACGACATACTAACTCGCCAGGGTTGAGAAAGCAAATGGTAAATAAAGATATATTTGTATTACCCAGGGTCTTTGATTTCGGTCTACAGAATAACAACTTTGGTACTTTCCCTTCGCCCGCAATATTCTTGCTTTAACAATGACGGTGTTCTATTACATGATATTCCTTGCTTTTTTTCTCCTTTATTTCTTTGTTTCCGAGCGCCTTCCTTTGCATTTTTTCCCGTCGCAATTTTTACTCGTAGCAAAACAACATTTTGGTGGTCAGTGATATTAAAGGGGCAAACAAATCGTAAACATTTTGAAGTGCGTTGACAGAGCTGGTTTCGGAACAATAATTTCACCCCATATGATTTGATTGGTTTGATCCGATTGTCTTTACTATCTGAGTACGTGGATGGAAATCTAAAGATGTTAGCGAATACTAATGCCGTCAATTGAAAAGGACGGCTCAGACCTCATGAACATTGACGAAAAGGGACGGACAAAGACCCCTAGGGCTACTGATGTCCTGCCTCAAACGTATCCTGGTCATGTCAAGAAACGACAACCTACTCTCTAAATGTGCAGGTGTGAAACACCACTCATTCTGTTCTCCATACCACTCTTGCAAAGAGCCATATGGCAGACAACTCTTTTAGGAGTGAAAGACGGGTATTTTCAAGTTGAATCGGAGTGAACTTCGCTCCAATGTCACTCAAAAAGAGTGATGCACAATGCGTTCCCCCTTTCAAAGTACCAAATTGACACCACTTGGGCGACAGAGTGAAACTTTTTTTTTAACTCTTTTACGTTTAGTGAGTACGATCGTCGGTGCAAGCAGAACAAAGCAACTGTCCCACTTTGTTCATGTGACCCGCGTGCCAACGACAAATACCGCAAAGTTGCATGAGAAGAAAGAACCCGGGGGTAGCCACCCCCCCCCCCCCCCCCAACACACACAGACACAAACACCCTTACATATGACAGTTACGGGGTCCTCCTTTTGTGGTACTATTATTCCCATTTCTGAAGAATTCCTCTGTGGGGTAGCACTAGAACATAGACTACCAAGTAGGGTAGCATTGTTCCTTGTGCAAAGCGCCCCATAAGTTGGTGAGTGTAGGGAAAAAAAAACAAACAAAACACAAACATGTTGGTTGAACAGCATCAAGCAAAGCTGCCTGAATACCGACAATTCAAGTAGACTAGCCAATTAGCCTTTTTTGACACGTGGACACTATAGAAGTGCCCTGTTTGGTTTGGCTGTATACAGACAAAATGTACCCAATCCTACCAGTGTCACAGTATTGTGACCACCATAATCTCCAAAGGGCTTCTGCCAGACCCTACTTGAATTCCATGGTAAAACCGCCGCAAGAGGCAGGTCAGCATGAAGTGTGAAGTGAAGTTACTAGTCACAAAAGTTTCGTTGGTTAAAATTAGCAGTGAGAACTTGTAACCTCAGATACAGAGTTTATTAAATGCCAATTTATTTTACCTACAGAAAAAAAAATAAATAAATAAATAAATAAATAAAAACAAAAATAAAAAAATAAAATAAATAAAAAATAAATAAATAAAAAAATAAATAAAAATAAAATAAAATAAACAGTTAATCGTTTTGTGGTTTATTCTGTACGTAAGGTGGTGTATATATTTATGATTGTTATTTTGTATACATCAGCCCCAGTAACTGTTTTATTCTGCAAGTATTCTTCCCTCCCCAAAATAAAAAGATTATAACACTGTATACTTCGGAGAACGATGGAAATAGTGCAATCTTTTTAATCAGTATGCTTGTTCAAGTACAAGGGCACAACGATAACCCAACGACCTACAGCTGCTTTTGGAGTAAACACAACGGTAGTTTCCCCTCGCCTGCAATATTCTTGCTTAACATGGGGATTTTATATTGGCCTTTCGTTGGCAGGTTGACATCAACTGTTGAACACAATAATAGAGATAGCCGTGTTAGTCTAACAAATGAAATATTAAATTGAGTCTCTTGGTATCTATATGTGAAAACACCGCCATGGTGTTAGTTATCCCAATTGCTTTGTCGTTGGTAAAATTAACACCGTGTCGGTGTTGTCACATATAGATACCAAGAGAATGAATTTAACCAGTCATTTTATATGTGTTCATTCCAAAGTTGATTTAAAATTTTACCTTGTTGTCAAATTTCTCTGGTGGTGGTTCATTGCTTGATATTTGAAAGTAAAATATCGCATCATCCCTAAGGTGGATCCCTGTGCTGCCCTTTCCCATGATAATTATATTCATGAGCTTAGCTCCATGGTTGTATCGTATATTATGGGATGTGATCTCTGGCTACACAGCAGTTACCGGTTGAATGGCTTCTGACTGTTACCCCCGAACAAAGATATTGGCAAAAACAAAACAAAAACAAAATTTAAAAAGGGTGTGTTCTTATTATATACACATTTAGAAGGGTCGCTCAGTTGGTAGAGCGTCGGTACATACCGCCGGTGGTCGCAGGTTCAAATCTCGCTCCAGTCATGTTGTCTTTGTTAAGTCATTTAAAATTTTACCCAGTCAGTTTCCGTTGTGGTTTATTGCTTGACATAAAAAAAAGAAAGAACAAAAAAAGTCACATCACCCTCTAAGTAGTACCCCGTGCTGTTGCTTCCCTTGTTATGTACAAAGAGCTAGCTCTATAGTGTTCAGTCGGAACAGCTATTGTTTCTGTCGGGATTATAATTTTTTTTGTTTGGCTATTATTCTTTCTTTCCACAATCCCCATTGACTTAAAGGTGCACACCGGCTTCGATGGGCTATTTGGGCTACAAAATAGGCTGACATATGACTTCAAAGGTCTTTCAGGAATGGAGAAGAACGGTTCCTTAAAGAAACCATCAAATTTTGCCGTTTTCGAGCATTTCTCAAAAAACGATTTATTCGAACCAAAAAAGTGGTTCGGATAAATCACGTGATCTTCGGAGTTAATTTTACTTCCAGCCGTATAAAAGTAAATTACTGAACCAAATTTAAATCCTTTTTTTACAATTATTCATGAGTATTTGACAAAAAAGACTTATGTTTTCAGATTATTGATACAATTTGTAAATGATGATGAAAAGTCGAACGTAATATTCACAATCAGAGGTGTCCGTGCAACCGAAGCGT
The DNA here is from genome assembly GCA_911728455.2 of Marthasterias glacialis. Taxonomy (NCBI): domain Eukaryota; kingdom Metazoa; phylum Echinodermata; class Asteroidea; order Forcipulatida; family Asteriidae; genus Marthasterias; species Marthasterias glacialis. Next base: position 26,152,945 of record OU452224.1, read on the forward strand.
GTCTTACGGCGCACCAGCGTGGGAGCTAGCGGAACGTAAACCTTGGGGCATATCCCGTACAGCCGGTGCCGTGTCTCGTGGGGCCAGAGAGACAAACTCCGGGGCATGAACTCCCCAGCTTGCCGGTTGGTCTAGCCGTATGCGTGGGAGCTTGTCGGAGGAGTAGGGAGCCAGACCAACAATTAATTTTTTTTACGAGGGTTGTAGTCTGTACCCCTAGCTAGTATCCCCTAACTATTGTAATGTGTTGCCTTCGCTACACACACGAGCGACGACGATTGGGAATGTTTATCCCATACAGCTGATGTATCTACTTCTATGATAGCTGCATAATGTCCATCCCCTCCCCCAATCGCCACAACAAAAACCAGGATTGGCAATCCGTTTGCAGCGAAAGCGGGAGGCTCGCTTGGCACAGGACTGTTATTGGCCAAGCTAATGTGAAAAGATGGTCCAAGATTAGGGACACTACCATTAGTTTTTAGACTGCAGCAGGCTGGTCACGATGAGAATATGAAGGATGTGGTCTTTGCCATAATATTGATGGACAGGTTTGTGTCATAGAACTGTATTGTGAATATGCCTGCGTATATTTTAAGTCATGAAGACTCACTTTTTGACAATATTTATGGTCCATCATGTCTGTGATGTCCACATTATGCCAAGCTTATTCTCTCCCTTTCTACATTTGAACACGACCTGACAACACAGATTAGTCCTGGACCCAACTGGCATTCGTCCAAGTAATTGGGGCCTACTTGCGATATAATGAAGAAACGTTCTCCATTGCAAGTAAGTTCGTCCAGTTCGTCGTACACAGAATACACTGTCTGTTTATGTCTGTTTTTTTTTTATTTACACGTGAATTTGTGCTGGATGGATATGAAGTCTGGATCCTCATGCCTCGTCATTGTAATAATTCATACATAAACAGAGCACCAGTCTACTTACAACATTGCGCAACATTGGCACGTAAACTTGACAGTTGCAACGGCTGGAAAAGCGTATAAGATGACCTTTGACCGTGTTTTTCACATTTTTCGTTAGTTACGTGATATTTTGATGATTTGTTTTAAGAACAACCATTTAAAAATAATTGTATGTCATTCCACATCACTAAATTAGGTTAACAGTAAGCCGGTGTGTACCTTTAACCACATGACTTTTCTGCGAAGCATAATTCATTTTTAGAAAACAAAACACCAGACAAATCTTATACCATATGAAAGCTTAAGCCCTGACTTAGTGAAACGATGTATAAAAAAAATATGTTATCAGATAAATAACTAAGTTACAGCGACATGAATATTTAATTAGCCAATCTTGTGGCCACCATATCTCAGGAAGTATACATCCGATATTCACTTTGTTTCCAGTTTTTGACTTGTTCGGTATTGTAGATGTGCTTTTTGGGTCAGTTGTTTATGTCACGTCATCATGACTTCATTTATAGCACATTTTGTATTTGTGTGCAAGGCATATTGAACCCTTTTATAAACTTGATCAAGTCCTAATCCCTTCTCTGTCTGCATACATTTTGTACACTTTATTACAGTTGCAGACTTACACAAGTCTATTTGTGTGCTCCTTGCTTGTGGTGGCGTATAAGTACACTGTGACGAGATCGACCGTGTACAAGTGCATAACGTTGTGGGGAGGTATTGGACAGTTTTACGGGGACATTTCTGTGGAGACCTGGTGGTATGTAAAGCTGTGTGGTATTAATGGACGTCAAGTCCGTTGTGTTTCACAACTGGTTACTCGCCATGAAATCGGGAAGAACTATCTTATCATGGACGATAGTTCCTTCCTGCATGGCCTAACTTGTTTAAGTCATTATACCAAATGTAAAATAATAAGGCTCAGAACGGGATACACGACAAGCAATCAGACTTGGCATCAGAGCATTATCCGTCCACTTTGACGAGATCGACCGTGCACAAGTGCATAACGTTGTGGGGAGGTAGTGGACAGTTTTACGGGGACATTTCTGTAGATACCTGGTGGTATGTAAAGCTGTGTGGTATTAATGGACGTCAAGTCCGTTGTGTTTCACAACTGGTTACTCCATGAAATCGGGAAGAACTTTCGTATCATGGACGATAGTTCCTTCCTGCAAGGCCTAACTTGTTTTAGTCATTATACCAAATGTAAAACAACAAGGCTCAGAATGGGATACACGACAAGCAATCAGACTTGGCATGAAAGAGTGGATTCAGTGGAACGTCCTGTCGCAGTTTGTAGATATATGACTCTCTTTCACACCTGCTTTTTAAATCAACACTTGACAATATTAATTAAAATCTTGGTTTTTAAATCATCAAACCTCATATATCTGTAGTTAGAATGTGTTATAACTTGTATTTCCCCCTGGAAAAGTTCCCAGAGGCGTACCAAGTACCTAGTAAATGTATGTACGTTGAATCATGGGGGAAGGAGATGGTTGAATCATGTAGAATCAAAATTGAGTTGAGAAAAAGTAATTTGTCATTCACCTGGCGTCAGCGGGGAGGTTAAAAAACAATTCACATTTTACCAAATATGGTCATAATTTTTTTTCAATGGGACAATGAGGCCAAGATTCCATGTAATCCTCACCCCTAGTATACACCACAAGCATGTAGACTCCCATTGGCCAGACCCTAACCACTGCAGAGTAAGGAGCGTTGAAAGACAGCAGCCACCTGTCTCAGTGTAGTAATTGATTGACCTTGTGCTAAGGATCATTGGCACAGGGCGGTACAGCTTGTGCGGCACGTGGATCTTAAATAACACAAGTCTAAGTCTTGGCTGGCACTCCAATTCACCCCCCCCAGTCATGTATAATTTCTTTAGGCTTGCAGGGTGGATTATTGACCTTGAAGACAGGGTGGACGAAATTTTAACCCCATGGATCCAGCAAAGTTTTTGATTAATGGAGCTGCTCCGAGGGTTTTAATACTAGTTGTATTTTAATCTACTGTGGGTGTACTGTGCTATTGTAATTTTTGTCTAAGCCGTCGTGCATTTTGTTATGTATGTCGTGAATGCTAGTCCTTTTTAATTAGAGGACAGGCCTCCTTCCCGTGTCTCTACATCAAAACCGCTCTCTGTTCAATTGTTTGACCTTGCTTCACTTTCATTAGCTTTTTTTTCTTTGATTGCCTTCAATTGATTGTCTTCTGTAAGTGATGGGGTAGGTTCAGTACATGTATTTTGTTGTTGTTCGACAAAGGTATAAATAATAATAAAACAATCCAGGGCGGTTTGTAGTCACAATTCAAAGGCTATGGCAGTACAGCTGATATTTTTGGACAGGGCGAGGTTTAATTTATGGGACAATAACATTTCAGGCTTGGGTTGGAAGGTTAAGGGGGCGAAGGTTGTAGCGCAAGCCGGCATTTTTCATTCCTTTTTTTAAAGTACAAAAATACTTCAAAACATTAAAAAAAAAACACAAATCTTTCAAGCAAGTGTCATACAAAGATAACGTTGTAAAATTGTCTAAGAAAAAACAACAAAACAAACAAACAAACAAACAAAAAACAAATCAAACTTCAAAAAGTTGTATATTCACTGCCTTATTAGAAGTCTAGTTGCATCTGGTTTACCACAATATTTCTATGGTTTGACCTCCAATCTACCCCAAAAGGGAGCGCCCTCTTGCAGTCAAAAATAAGGCCCAATAGGTATATACGTGCCCCTACGCAGTCAAATAATGCTTAAGTATGTCAGCAGGTAGTACCTGCTATATTTACAAGTAAAATAACCGTTGTGCCAGTTGATTGTGTCCGGTGTGGAAGGAGATTCTGTCCGGCAGGAGATTCTGTCCGACCATACGGCGAATCGTGTACTAACTCCTTCTGATAGCGCCCTCTTTTGAATAAACTCATCCAGCCCACGTTAGTTTACCGTATGGTGGACACATTACCCGGAGGACAGAATACCCTATGACACCGGTCGTTCTTTATTCTAAGGGGAAGGGAACTCAGTACTTTCCAGAGTCCTTAACACACATTGGTGTATGGGTAAAAATTGCAACTAAATATTCGTTATCCCCGATGCAATAATTAACATCTATTATATTGGTCGCGGTACCCGCTGCTAATATGATTCAAACTGCCTCTAGCTACCGGGCAGTCTCGGTAGTCTAGTTGGGAAGACATCTGCTCTAGAATGGCGGTTGTCGTGGGTTCGAATCCCACCCGAGAAAAATGCCTGCGAATATTTTGGCTCACTGGACTCAGGAAAGTACTGAGTACACATTGCTTAAACACACATCAGTGTATGGTTAAACATTACAACTAATATTCGTTATCCCCAACGCAAAAACTAACATTTATTTCAATAAAGTTATTCTAATATTTGCTGATACATAGTTAACAGGTGTAATATATATTTTAGTTACAGTTTATACCATTTATAACTTTGACCGATATACACAAAATTTGATGTTGAGCTGAACAATAACAATTATAAAAATACAATAATGGCAACATATAAGGCTGTCTGCATTATTTCATATTGTACACCAATAATAACAATTGACAATTGGTAACATAATTTTGCCCTTTTAACCTCATTATAACAATATTTCGAACGGGAGAAAACGAAGATGGCTACCCCCATGAAAGTCTATCGGTAACATGGGCTAACTTAGAAGCATTTGTTCGCTTAAAATCACTCACGGTTCCTAATAGACAAACTGTTGGATTTTATTTTTTAATTTGGAATTTAACTCGTGCACGTGATCTCTGGCATTGATTTCCCTTGTTGCTGAATATCGCTGGGTATAGCGCAAGCTATTGTGCAAGTGGCAAAATCTTGTGAATACGCTAGGTCGTGCTCAACGCTAAAGACTGAAAAAAGACCTGAATGAATATAATTAATTACAAACTTCAGTTTCCAATAGTCTCTAAAATAAAAGTTAATAATGTCTCTCAGTTTTGGACAAGTAAATTAATTCCAACTCTAGTTTAATTTAAAAAAACAAAAAAACAAAAAAAACAACGTGCTAATTAGTTTGTGATTTATGCGAACGAATGAGTTTAACAAGGTGTACACTACACTACTTATAATGTTTATCGTAACTTAGGGAAGATAAATAGGTCCAATCTGTTTGGCCGCAGCGCTAAAGATTGAAAAACGACCTGACCGAATGTAACTTATTACAAACTACAGTTTCCAAAAGTCTTTAAATTAATAAGCTTTTAAAGGAAATGATGTCTCACAGTTTTGGAAAAGTAAATTAACTCCAACTCTAGTAAATAAAAAAAAAAAAAATAGAAAAAAAAAAAAAAAAAAATACAACCAATAGAGAGATTGCGTGACCCCGAGGAAAAGTTCATTCTTGCAGCCATGTTGGGTCCAGCCGTGTACAAACTCATGGCTGGAGCGTCGTCTGCTGAATTTCCAGCGTGTTTGTGCAAGCAGCATTAAACAAAAGGGCTCGGGTGACGTCACGTGAAACCTCTCTAATCAACCCGACAAATATAGTTTTATCAAATTTGATAATCACGTTTCAGTAGAAACACTAGTGTTATACGTTGAGCCTATTTCAATAGTGACAATCGAAATAAATAACAGTAATTTGTGGTCACTCAAAAAGCCATCTTGTCGACTATTTGACAGTATTTCAGATTGTAATTTTTCTCTAACAAGGGTTTGCACTTGTACAAACTTTAAGATAAGTAACGCTTTAGATTGAAACTGATTAATTTGAAACGTATAATTATGACGCTTGACGTCAGTACTAAGCAATTCAAAACTTGGTTCGTTTGCTCATCAAATAGACGCTGAGAAGAAGAACTTTGAAATCCCACCTAATGGGGTCCTAAAAGGTAATTATTTCTCAACATGTAGAATGCTTTTAAGACACCGCAACACCGAAAGACAGATGTTTCAGTTGTGTTCACTTTTAATTACATTTCACCTTTTTTTTTTACGAGAAGTGCCTGATCTTGTCGGTGGGGCGCCACAATACCAATAATGGGGGCGTAATTGGTCCTTAGTAACGGCAAGAAAAAACCTTTTACGAAGAGAGTTTCGACAGATGAGGTAAAGAAAAATCGTTCCCCTGGATCTATATGGTTTCAGATATACCCCCATAATTATACCCCAAATAGTTGTAGAATTTATTTGGTTTCTTTACTAGCTGAAAATCTCTCGATGCAAGTCCCTTGGTCGTATACAGAAGGGACCATCACAGTTCAACTGACGAGTGCGGAGCTGCAGAACTTTCAACTGGAGTAGACATGACACAGTCCGTCCTCTTTTCTCACCCGAATACTCCTGATCCCACCAAGAATCGTTCCAAAAGTCTCTGAGTCATCCCGGAGATCCCATTTCCAAAATCTGCGGTTGAAAACGTTACAAGCAGTAGTACAAGTCTACTTCTATGTGATGCAGAGCTATAATCCCAACCTAATAAATTATTACTGGGGCCCATGCTTCCCGCAATGAAGATAGCAACATTGTTAGGGGGCTGTAGATGAAGCTAGTTTAAAGGAATTGTCAAATCTCAGATGTTTTTGATTTTTTTTCAAGTGAAATTCAATATGTTCCCTCTGTGCTTAAGAGATGAGGTTGGAGCAGATAGAAGACACATAAGAAATCTTTATCGTACCCTGTGGTGTGATACGTGGTTTTTAGGTTGATTTTCGAAGTTCTACAATCACTGATGGAAACAAAACATGGGCAGCTTCTGTTGGAACACGCACAGGAAACTCTTAATCTGTACAGGGGAAGATGCAATATAAAAAAAGAGCCAAATTATTGTGAGGTTTATGTTGAAAAGTAAGTTGGACAAGTTGGAAAGTGGGAAGACAAGTTGGACTGCAAGTTAGACATGATGAACTGTATAACTGTTCCAGCAATAAATTGGACAAGTTTATCATAGTTGGAAAGCAAGTTGGATTAGCTATAGTATTAATATTTCAACAGAAATTTATTTGACGTAGAGACAGTATCCTAATCTAACTGGAATGCGTCATTAAGATTAATTTATTTCATTTTTGAGTGGTGTGAGGAAACTTTTTCCATAGACACATCTCATTAAAACGTCCCTTTAAACTTTCATTTTGAATTAATTGCTTTGTCAATGGAGATGACACCTTTTTTAGTGTAACTAAACTTGATACGTTACCTCGGACTGTAGTGACATCATCGGAGACACCTGAGAAGAGGTCACCAGCTTTTAAGAAGAAATCATTACCTGCCTTTGAAGTTGTAAAAAGAAAAAAAAAATAAGTGGAATCAAAATGGTTAAGTGCCCATCTCACCTTGCCTCAAATGCAACTTGTTTGACAACTTAAATAGTTTCAACTTGTCAAACATGGTTTCACAAGTAATTGGACAACTTTATCAATATTGAAAAGTAAGTTGGGTGAGCTAGTTTCATTATTATTTTAACAGAAATTATTCGAAGTAGAGACAGTATCCTCATCTAACGCATACGCGTCATAGAGATTAAGCTGCATGTTCCATTTTTTCGATGAGTTGTTTAAAGACCAAATTTATCTATAAACGCATCTTCAAGCTGTTTTTCAAAATTGTCATTTGTATTGCTCTATCAATAGAAAATGTTGCCTCTTAAGAGTTCCAACGTAGTATAAAACTTGATACGTTACCAAACTCCATTAGCAGATTGCAGTGACACCATCAGAGATATCTGAGAAGAGATCACCAGGTTTTAAGAGGAAACTATCACCTGCTCTTGACGTTGTAAGAAGGACTGATTAATTGGAGTCTGACAAGATCAAGTTCCCACCTCATAACTTACCAAACTTAGTGTACGACCATCTGTTTCAACTGTTTTAGCTTCGGTTATTTCATACATACCATAACCTTAACTTACCAAGGTTGGTTACCTCTTTTTAGGAAAACGTGGTTAGTAGCTGTGTAAGGAAACGGGGTTAATAGCTGTGTAAGGAAACGGGTTTACTAGCTGTAAGGAAACGGGGTTACTAGCTGTGTAAGGAAACGGGGTTACTAGCTGTGTAAGGAAACGGGGTTACTAGCTGTGTAAGGAAACGGGGTTACTAGCTGTGGAAGGAAACGGGGTTACTAGCTGTGTAAGGAAACGGGGTTAATAGCTGTGGAAGGAAACGGGGTTATTAGCTGTAAGGAAACGGGGTTACTAGCTAGGTAAGGAAACGGGGTTACTAGCTGTAAGGAAACGGGTTTACTAGCTGTGGAAGGAAACGGGGTTACTAGCTGTGTAAGGAAACGGGGTTAGTAGCTGTGGAAGGAAACGGGGTTATTAGCTGTAAGGAAACGGGGTTACTAGCTAGGTAAGGAAACGGGGTTACTAGCTGTAAGGAAACGGGGTTACTAGCTGTGGAAGGAAACGGGGTTACTAGCTGTAAGGAAACGGGGTTACTAGCTAGGTAAGGAAACGGGGTTACTAGTTGTAAGGAAACGGGGTTACTAGCTGTGGAAGGAAACGGGGTTACTAGCTGTGTAAGGAAACAGGGTTACTAGCTGTGGAAGGAAACGGGGTTACTAGCTGTGGAAGGAAACGGGGTTACTAGCTAGGTAAGGAAACGGGGTTAGTAGCTGTGGAAGGAAACGGGGTTACTAGCTGTAAGGAAACGGGGTTACTAGCTAGGTAAGGAAACGGGGTTACTAGCTGTGGAAGGAAACGGGGTTACTAGCTGTGGAAGGAAACGGGGTTACTAGCTGTGGAAGGAAACGGGGTTACTAGCTGTGGAAGGAAACGGGGTTACTAGCTGTGGAAGGAAACGGGGTTACTAGCTGTGGAAGGAAACGGGGTTACTAGCTGTGGAAGGAAACGGGGTTACTAGCTGTGGAAGGAAACGGGGTTACTAGATGTGGAAGGAAACGGGGTTACTAGCTGTGGAAGGAAACGGGGGTACTAGCTGTAAGGAAACAGGGTTATTAGCTGTGAAAGGAAACGGGGTTACTAGCTGTGTAAGGAAACGGGGTTACTAGCTGTAAGGAAACGGGGTTACTAGCTGTGGAAGGAAACGTGGTTACTAGCTGAGGAAGGAAACGGGGTTACTAGCTGTGGAAGGAAACGGGGTTACCAGCTAGGTAATGAAACGGGGTTACTAGCTAGGTAAGGAAACGGGGTTACTAACTGTGTAAGGAAACGGGGTTACTAGCTGTGGAAGGAAACGTGGTTACTAGCTGAGGAAGGAAACGGGGTTACTAGCTAGGTTAGGAAACGGGGTTACTAGCTGTGGAAGGAAACGGGGTTACTAGCTGTGGAAGGAAACGGGGTTACTAGCTGTGTGAGGAAACGGGGTTACTAGCTGTAGAAGGAAACGGGGTTACTAGCTGTGGAAGGAAACGGGGTTACTAGCTAGGTAAGGAAACGGGGTTACTAGCTGTGTAAAGAAACGGGGTTAGTAGCTGTGGATGGAAACGGGGTTACTAGCTGTAAGGAAACGGGGTTACTAGCTAGGTAAGGAAACGGGGGTACTAGCTGTAAGGAAACGGGGTTATTGGCTGTGAAAGGAAACGGGGTTACTAGCTGTGTAAGGAAACGGGGTTACTAGCTGTGGAAGGAAACGGGGTTACTAGCTGTGGAAGGAAACGGGGTTACTAGCTAGGTAAGGAAACGGGGTTAGTAGCTGTGGAAGGAAACGGGGTTACTAGCTGTAAGGAAACGGGGTTACTAGCTGTGGAAGGAAACGGGGTTAGTAGTTGTGGAAGGAAACGGGGTTATTAGCTGTGGAAGGAAACAGGGTTATTAGCTGTGGAAGGAAACGGGGTTATTAGCTGTGGAAGGAAACGGGGTTACTAGCTGTGGAAGGAAACGGGGTTACTAGCTGTGTAAGGAAACGGGGTTACTAGCTGTGGAAGGAAACGGGGTTATTAGCTGTGGAAGGAAACGGGGTTATTAGCTGTGGAAGGAAACAGGGTTATTAGCTGTGGAAGGAAACGGGGTTACTAGCTGTGTAAGGAAACGGGGTTACTAACTGTGGAAGGAAACGGGGTTACTAGCTGTGTAAGGAAACAGGGTTATTAGCTGTGGAAGGAAACAGGGTTATTAGCTGTGGAAGGAAACGGGGTTACTAGCTGTGTAAGGAAACGGGGTTACTAACTGTGGAAGGAAACGGGGTTACTAGCTGTGTAAGGAAACAGGGTTATTAGCTGTGGAAGGAAACGGGGTTACTAGCTGTGTAAGGAAACGGGGTTACTAACTGTGGAAGGAAACGGGGTTACTAGCTGTGTAAGGAAACAGGGTTATTAGCTGTGGAAGGAAACGGGGTTACTAACTGTGGAAGGAAACGGGGTTACTAGCTGTGGAAGGAAACGGGGTTACTAGCTGTAAGGAAACGGGGTTACTAGCTGTGAAAGGAAACGGGGTTACTAGCTAGGTAAGGAAACGGAGTTACTAGCTGTAAGAAAACGGGGTTACTAGCTGTGGAAGGAAACGGGGTTACCAGCTAGGTAAGGAAACGGGGTTACTAGCTAGGTAAGGAAACGGGGTTACTAGCTGTGTAAGGAAACGGGGTTACTAGCTGTGTAAGAAAACGGGGTTACTAGCTGTAAGGAAACGGGGTTACTAGCTGTGGAAGGAAACGTGGTTACTAGCTGAGGAAGGAAACGGGGTTACTAGCTAGGTTAGGAAACGGGGTTACTAGCTGTGGAAGGAAACGGGGTTACTAGCTGTGGAAGGAAACGGGGTTACTAGCTAGGTTAGGAAACGGGGTTACTAGCTGTGGAAGGAAACGGGGTTACTAGCTGTGGAAGGAAACGGGGTTACTAGCTGTGGAAGGAAACGGGGTTACTAGCTGTGGAAGGAAACGGGGTTACTAGCTGTGGAAGGAAACAGGGGTACTAGCTGTAAGGAAACGGGGTTATTAGCTGTGAAAGGAAACGGGGTTACTAGCTGTGTAAGGAAACGGGGTTACTAGCTGTGGAAGGAAACGGGGTTACTAGATGTGGAAGGAAACGGGGTTACTAGCTGTGGAAGGAAACAGGGGTACTAGCTGTAAGGAAACGGGGTTATTAGCTGTGAAAGGAAACGGGGTTACTAGCTGTGTAAGGAAACGGGGTTACTAGCTGTGGAAGGAAACGGGGTTACTAGCTGTGGAAGGAAACGGGGTTACTAGCTGTGGAAGGAAACGGGGTTACTAGATGTGGAAGGAAACGGGGTTACTAGATGTGGAAGGAAACGGGGTTACTAGCTGTGGAAGTAAATGGGGTTACTAGCTGTGGAAGGAAACGGGGTTACTAGCTGTGTAAGGAAACGGGGTTACTAGCTGTGGGAGGAAACGGGGTTACTAGCTGTGGAAGGAAACAGGGGTACTAGCTGTAAGGAAACGGGGTTACTAGCTGTGGAAGGAAACGGGGTTACTAGCTGTGGAAGGAAACGGGGTTACTAGCTGTGGAAGGAAACGGGGTTACTAGCTCTGGAAGGAAACGGGGTTACTAGCTCTGGAAGGAAACGGGGTAACTAGGTGTGTAAAGTCGCGCTTATTCTTATCGAACTTGTTAAGCCTACTTTGTGTGAAACTGTAGCATTCATTTACGCTTTATTTATTGTTTTCTATTAGTTGTGATTTATTTCATTTATTGATCACATTCTCCAGATGTATCATTTCTTTGGAATACCAAATGTTAATCTAGTTTGTCTAAATTAAGCATTCAGTATTACCAAATCAAGAAACCCATCAGAAGAATGGAAATTAGTTTCAAACACTAATGATCTCTTAATGTCATCTTCCATTCGCAATTCAATTGTCGAAATTCACATGTTGGGGAATATTATAAGATTAATTTAGCATAAAATTAATAATTTAATATCCCCCGAATGAGGAAATCAATTGAATGCAAACTTCCTTAATAAGGCTTGATGATTAATTGGAAAGGGACACCATATTACTTTTTGAAAACTTTTTCTAATTTTATTTTTATTTCAACTGTTAGTCCTGATGAAAAGTAAGAAAGCGGATGTTGGAAAAATAAACCAAAACATTATAACTACGGTGAAAAAAAACCTTAATGTTATGTACATTTGTTGTTATGATGTTTGACTTTCATCTTGCGTGTTTATTTTAACTTCAAGTATTTGCTACTTTTCCTGGTAGAGTGAAGTATTACAAAAGGCATTTTAGAAATGCTTTTATGATCTCCATTATTTTTAAAATTGACATAGTTTGAAGAGTATCATATTACAATAGTTTGAATATTGAGTTAATAAATCATGACAACAGTTGATGAGTTCATCTACCCCGGGAAAATGTCCATGTGACTTGGGACCAAAAAGACTAAACTAAAAGCATCACTGGCTGAGACCAAATGCCATAAGAGAATGCCTCATCAGAAACGGAAAAGCTCTTCACCCAATAAGAAAACTAGTAAGTTGACAACATCAACAAGTATCCGTTGGAGACCATTCTGTACACAAGGGAGAGAAAAAACCTGTTTTTTATTGGGAGGGAATGGGGTTAGGTCTTCGCTTACCGTTCCGTGCAGTCTTCGACTGTACTCTTCTTATACCTTGGCCTAGGTCGGATCTGTAGCCAAACTCATACCACACAACACAATCCATAGATCTTGAATTCGTTCATTGGACAAAATGTCTCTTCGTCATGTGGACAGTTCACACAACTTATCAAATGATTTCGGTCTAGAGTTTTTTTTCTTCAGTCTTGTAAGTCAGCATCTTGACCCTCACTCTTGTTCCACCAGGCACGTCCAGTCCACAGGCACCGCGACGAAACACCTCGAAGACAAGAGCACGCCCCAATGTCACTCGGCCCCCAGGTTGCTATGAGAAAGGCCAAGTGGAAGGCCTCTCCCTTGCAAATCCCTTTCGGTCAGTAGTAAGCTGAAAAGGTTCATGCTAATTCCGTGGAATTCGCAAACCAGCGAAAGCTCAACATCGAAGTTGGTAAGCATTAGACATAAAAAACTGAGAGTCTTTGCGTATAGTTCTCCGTTGAAGGCATGATTCAACTCAGAGGAGCTCTCAAACTGATTGTGAACTCGACATCGAAACTAGTACATGAAATTTTGCTCTCTTTTTAACAGAAATAAATTGTTCATCGAAAAAGGTGAAGTCCATTCTGATGAAGAGCTGCAGTTGTAGCGCCATGTTGCCCGGCCGTTGACCTGCTTGTACTGGAATAATTATTCCTGTGGAGCTTGCAACGCCAGGCAGCATGCAGTCACCGTAAAAAAGGGAGCGTGCAACAAATAACAAAGGACATTTTCATATTCACGAAAAAGACGAAGTTAGAAGTAATTCATATGCAAATACATGTAGACTTAACCCCAACACACAGTTCCGTTCCAAACAAGGCAAATAGTTGCCATTGCTGATCGGTATTGCGTGTTCGTCACTATTACGTAACATGAGGCAATATCAATGGCTCCCGTCAGCCTATTCAAAGCCCGCTTACTGGAATATGCAAATGATCGATGCCTACAAGACTCTAGATTTGTAGAAGAAACATGATTTTGTCTGTTCTTGCGAAATAATTTCAGCTCCTGCATAGGCTTAGAAATAAACAAACTATTGTGACTATTTCAAGTAACTCGTATTTTAAATGAAACCATTTGAAACAGAACAAGTTATTATTTTTGGTTTTATTTATTTTATTGTTATTTTTAATTTAAAGACTTTAAAAACCACAAGAAAAAAAATGTAAGAACAATTACATGTACTGAGTTAGATTTATAATAAGTTATTTGCAGGTTTTTTCCCTTTATTCAAGGGACCATTAGTTGATGAGAGAGAAAGAAAAAAAAAATAAATTCGTTGAAGTTGAAATTAAGTTTACTTGGTTTTAAGATATGGGAAATAATCGGCAATAATTTTTTGAAGATGCTTATCACAAAAACAATATTATAAGTTTGCATTACATTATTGTTATTATTAAATCATTTTGTGTAATATAATCCAAAACAATTTCCTTTTGCTGTCTTGTGGCCCAGGGCTTTCTTTTGTGGAAACGACACTCGATAATTAACTAAGTTACATTATTGTCTTTGCAAATAGATAGTTGCAAAAGCAAATTGGTGTGTAATAATTTTCAGAAGAAGCAGAGTTGTAAGCTGATTAAATAACAATTGTTTAAGTTTTTTTTTAACAAATAAACTATTGTACGAATACGTTTTTATTTTTTATTTTGCTTTTCTTTTCGGGGGGGGGGGGGGTTCAATATATAATGAATTACAATAAAGAGGCGTCTTTGAAGGTTGACATGATTAAAGGGGTTGTTGTGATAAGTGAAAATGATGCTTGGAGTTGGAGTCTCTATAAATTATGCTTTAAAAAGTTGACAAGTATTTTTTCATTTGTTCTCCTTCATGCCATTTTAATACGATCAGAAGATAGAATGCTAGAAAAGTTGGAAGGGGTTAAAAAATCGAAATTTTGCAAACAAAAATGTTGCTTATCCAATGACAGTAAATCATAGGCCTGCAACTCACTGTTAAAATAAGAAAAAGTCCCCACATTCATTAAAACACTTTTTATTATTATTATTACTTCAAACTGAAGGAAAACCTCAAATTTCACTTTTTCGTTTTAAGGGGGAAAATTACAATTTTTGATGCAGAACTGCGTAAAGAGAATATAACAATTTCGCAAATTCTAAAAATAGCAGAAGGGTGACATTTTTTTTTTAAATAATAACTATAGAAATCATGTGTTCGTAAAGATGAAAACCGGAACCTAAACTGAAACAACAAAGAAATAAATAAATGTGATATTAAAAAAATAATAATAATATATAATAAATATGTATTTTTGAATTTCCTGTTTGAACACATTTTTTATTTAATTCAATATTAACCAATTATTGTAGAAATTATTTATTGCAGAACACTCACATTTTTAGGACATATTATATAAAACGTTGTACATGTTAAACTTATCATTGATGCCATTCAATCGGGTGATGTCATTGTGACCTCAGGTCTTGATCTGAAAATGTCAGCTCATTTCGTTGTTTCATTTGCAAGAAAACGGTAAAATGCATTTAAATGGTTTGTACCCCTTCCTATAGGCAGAGTTTTCGTCTCACTGCGACGAAAACTAATTTAGGATCTTATTCCATTTATTATTTAAAAACGATAACACATCAGGAGAAATATTTCAAGGAAAGTTTTCTACCATCGTCATCTTTATACCATGTAAGGTACATGTAAATCTTTGATCATTATGTTTTTCTTCTTACCGATGTTGAGCTGAGGTTTTAAAGGTATATGTTTCTACTTCGTTTGCTCTACGCAAAGGTTTCACACCGACAGCATCATCTGCCAAAGTTCATTCAGCGTGAAAATTATGAAAAAAAAAAAATATGATAAATAAATCAATCAATCAACTTTTAACTTTTTTAGGCTGGTAATCAATTAGCTACACATTCGGTTAATTAAGCTACGCTTATGAATATATGAAAAACTACAATCTTTCCTCACTTATAGAATCGCAAATGCAAGCTGAACACTTACAACATATTCATATGGGGTGTTTCAATTTATCGAATAATCAATTATAAAAAACTTCCATGCTTTCATTTCCTTTCACAACCATTTTTTTTTTTTTTTTTTTTTTTTTGGGGGGGGGGGTTCAGTCTTCGTCAATGAAGTGAGCTTATTTTAGATTCAAGCTATTACTTTACTTTTATTCAAACTAACGCACGCAGGCAACATTGTTTGTGACAAAAAGGTTAAATTTTCAACGTGATCGCTAAATGTTAGTTGGTTCAAACTTATAATTAAATGCCCCTTTATACCTTGAAATCAATACAACAATCAAAGCTGATTGGAATATATTAGATTCGAATTACTTAAGAAATACACAATAAGTAATCGCCCCTTTGATTAGAGAACCGAAATGTCCTTCCCTCCCTATCCACATGAGGAGGCTGCTATGCTTACGTAAAAATAAAGCAAATATTAAGGTTAAATAAGACGAACTGCGTGCTAACGATGATAATTAGGAACAGGTCGGGTCCTTGTTGTTAACAAACAAGCCGACTTTGTAAGAGTCACAAAATGATTGTCCCCAGTGCCTGTTACTGCATATGTTTTATTATTATTTTTTTTTATATCAACGCTGATTTTTTGCCCACGTTTTTGTTTTTGATTCTGCCACGGAGTTCACAGTTCGTCTTTTGAATTGTATTACTTATTTACAGCCAAGCAGCTCGAAACGCAGAGCGATGAATCCTTTCCACTCAACGGGCACGATGCGAATCTTGACCGCCAAGACGGGCTTGAAGAAGCGCCTCTCCACGATGCCGTTTCTATCAGTGTTTCCGTTGAATATCTAGAAAAGGATATAATTACAATCAGTTCGGTTATGAAAATAAAAAGGTGTTCAGTATTCTAATCACCTCAAAGGCTAATGATTAAACAAAAATACCTGAGTTTGACCAAGTTGGTCTTTCACATCAACCAGACATGCCGGTGAGGGCGGTCCGTACTGCACATTGTACTCGGTAACCCACTGGGGAGCTCCACCATGACGACCTTGTGTGAATACCCCAGTGACGTAGGTCGGATGGCCTAAATCTACCTGTATCCACTGGTTGGTGTCCGAAGCACTAGGGCACCATGCTCCTATGATACCACGATGTGGGGGATCCTTGTTGAGACGGCCACCAGCTGCTGTGCTCTTATCTGTTTCTTCCCAGTTACTCGAAGCAGAGAGGCTCTCATCGGGGATCGAACCATCCTCGAGGCCAAGTTTCTCTGAATTTTGGAGCATAACGAAGAAAAAGACTTGCTGGCTGGTTAACATGAACATAAACTGTACTCGAAAACTGTGTACAACGAAAGAACGCTTAGTCGTTGTGTTTTAAACACAGAAGTGGATGCCAAAAGTGCAGTAAATGCAACCGGGAACCCCCAAGTTACCTGTAGGTGACGTTTACGCAATACCAAGTATAAGCTTTGATCAGTTGTAACTGATGTTTGTTTACAATTGGCATAAGCGTTTGGCAGTTAAAGCGATTTTCAGGCTTATCACGTGACATCAGCAAATGAACTGATATGTAGTGACCCCTATGTGGCCTTTAACTTAAATTTGTGTCAACCCAATATGAGGCATGGCCAAGGGATGATGCAAAGTTTGTCTTCGATCGGGCAAAGATGAAGCATTGAGTTATTTTCACAAAAATGTCCTCTAGTGACCCCAACGTGACCTCTAGGTGACCATTGACCCACCTGCTAGCACAAGCTTTGTTCAGTGGTCGTTATGTCCAATTTTGCTAAAGCATTTGGAAGTTATATCCATTTGCATGTTCATCACGTGACATCGTGAGAAAGAAGAAGATAAAGCAGGACCACGTTGGCCGATTTGTTCATTTGTAGTTATCCTTTGAGTTTGTTTACAATTAGCTGAAGCGTTTGCAAGTAATGTCTATACAGCAGCAGGACTGCAGTTATATCAGCCGTCGGCTGATAAAATAAAATATTAATTATTTTATAACTTACCATAATTACTGCAGTTCTTAAAGGAACTAGAATAATGGCCGGAAACAGTGTCGTTCTGTAGAGAAAGGTACACAGAAACAAACGCAGAAATAAGATTCTACAAATGTTGATTTAACATGCAATACTGTTAACTGACGGATCAAGTATTGAAAGAAATATAGTTTAATATTCATACAATTAACGAGTAAATATGTACCCTGCACGTCATCGGATTTGCAGTTGCGCCGTAGTAAGAAACAAGTTGAATTCCTTGAAGTGTATTGCAGTCTTGCTCTGCAGTGGCGTTGTTCATCTGACAGACTTGATTGATGTGATCGTAGTTGAAAGAAAAACATCCATGATGGCTGAGACACCGAACTGAACACCTGACGGCAGAGATGCCCGAGATATTCATGAAGGACTGGCCTAGTAGGGCGTGGTGCTCTACCGGCTGGTACCAGACCCCTCGGTAAAGACCACTAACACTATAAGACGCTGAAACCTCAAGAAACATCTCAAGCAAGATAAATATTGAACTCCCAACGACGGCCATTTTGATATTATTGGCTTTTGTTGAACCGTGGCAATATTACTGCGCCTCAAGGTTTGTTTTTTTTTATTATTATTAAGCGTAATTTTTATAACAAAAGACAAAAATTTATTTTCACCGTACGGTTTCTAAGTATTACCCAAACAATTGTTTGCCGCGCAATGGACAACACGAACGGGGGCTATAGAAATAAAATACTATGTTTGTTCTAAAATGGTTTTGCTTTCAACTGCGTATTTCATTTTTTTTTTCTTTCTCTGTAAAAGTGGTTGACCTTATCATCTATAGATTCCATTTACTAAATATGGGAGACTTTGGAACGCTAGGTGGCAGCTAACTTACCAGATAAAACTTCCAGTGTTTTCGTAGTTTTGAGCATGCGCACATTTCCGAGAACAATGAATATACATGACAAGTCTGCTGCCACCTAGTGTCCTCAAATGTCTCCCCTAATCGTCGTGTGCCCGGCTAAAGGACGTAAGGGAAAGTTCCCGGCAAAAGGACGTAAAAAACATCTCAAGCAAGATGAAAAATCAAATGTCTTAATGCGGCCATGTGTTATACCCTGGTTAAATAGATAGTTGATGTGCCAAAATGGACGACATTTTCATTCCTGTGCGAGCTCCAGTCAAAGTGAAGGGTAAACACACAATGGAGTAGGGGGAAAAAAACCTCTGGAAACATAATGAAGTCGGTTGACTTTTACTGGATCCCGTGATACCCGGTGATTAAAAAGAAACACAAAAGGTAATGACGAGTACTATAATTACTCTTTTATCTGAAATGGCATTTTATTATCCAAACACCTCATAAAACTAATATCGTAATATCAAAAAGACGTTAAATGACATTTCTGATAATTGAGTTTAGTGGAAACGAGGCTTTCTATATTGGACCGTTGGGCTCTATGTTAATGTCAATTTTAGAAGACTTGGAAACAGTCCCGTGCCTCACGTAATTTATAAATATTGTATATAAAGCCTGACAAATAAGATTGTTTTAAAAGTCAAAATAAAAATCTCATTTTATTTGAAACATAAGAGGTTCAGATGCGGAATAATGATGTGGAGAAGAAAAAAAAAGGGTTCAGCCACGACCCTTTGAGGGTAATGGTTTTCCTGTTGCATTATATATCACTTTATTTAACATTCAAAATCGTAATCAAAATTTGATCAACATCACCTAATAATAACAATATTGGTTATCATAGTGATTCTAACAAAAGAAATAAGTTTCTCATCATGTTTTATTATTATTGCTTTTAACGAAAAAAAAGTTGTCTATCGGACCGTTAAGTTCTTGGGAAAAATCCGTTTTAGAAGCGTCTGAAATTGAAAGTGTTTTTGAAATAGTAAAGCATACTTCTTTAAAACAAGTTAATATTCGGGCCTACAGTTTTAGTATATCACGCCGTTTTTTGTTTAATATCTAGCACGTATGAGAAACAGGAACAATTGTATAGCACAGATATAGAACTACAGTGATATGTTTTAAAGCCCCAGATCAACTTTGGTAGACTGACTGTAAATGCTTCCAATCTTTGCACAAATCAAGATATTTGTAAAATAAAACCAACCTCTGAAGAAGTCAGCTCATTTCGTTGTTTTATTGGCGAGAAAACAGTAAAAATGCATTCGGCATGTTTATAAGAATTCCTATAGACAGAGTTTTCGTCACATTGAGACGAAAACTAATTTTGAATCTTATTTCATTTATTATTTACAAACGATAACACTTTAGGCAGAAATATTTCAAGGACACATTTCTACTATCATTGTCTTTAAGCTACGTTCAGATGAAAAAAAAAATCTTTACACATACAATCGCAGATAATTATACGCTAAATGTTTACGACATAATCATTTGAGATGTTTCAATTTATGGACTAAACAATAATGAGAAACTGTCACGCTTTCATTTACGTCACTTTTGTTTTCGTAGAAACTTCATCAACGACGCGTATTTATTTTAGATACAAGCTATTTATTACTTGTTCAAACTAATGGACGCAGGTAGCATTAATTCTGACAAAAAGGTGAACAGTTTTCAACTTGACCACTAAATAATATTGTAACTCAAATTTATAATTAAGTACCCCTCTATGGTTAACGTGTTTGCCTTAAAATCAATAAAATATCAAAGCTGATTGAAACATGTCAGAATCGAAATACTTAATAAAGACGAAATCAGTGATCGTCCTCCTTGATTAGAGAACCGAAACGTCCATCCCCTGCTAGGTTTGAGGAGGCCACAACATTGTCAAAATTAAACTAAATGGTTAGGATAAATAAGACGAACTCCGTGATATTGATGATATTTAGAGAAATGGTCAGGTTCATGTTGTTGACAAACAAGCTGACTTTGTAAGAGTCACAGAATGATTGTCCCCAGTGCATGTTATTGCATATTTTTTTTTGGTATGTGAACGCTGATTTGAAGGCTTAAGTTTTATGTTTTTAATGCCGCCACGGAGTTCAAGGTTTGTTTGTTTTTTGATTCGTATAAACTATTTACAGCCAAGAAGCTCAAAACGCAGAGCGATGAAATCATACCATTCAACAGGCACGATGCGAATCTTGACGGCCAAGACGGGCTTGAAGAAGCGCCTCTCAACGATGGTGTTTCTATCGGTGTTGCCGTTGAATATCTACAAGAGGATATGATTGCAAGTAGTGCAGTTATGAAAGTGAAAAGGTGTTCAGCATTCTATTGAGCTTGAAAGCAACTGATTAAAAAATACCTGAGTTTGACCAAGTTGATCTTTCACATCAACCAGACATGCCAGGAAGGGCGGTTCGTACTGCACTTTGTACTTGGTCACCCACTGGTGATGATCCTGACGCCCTTGTGTGAGCACCCGAGTGACGTAGGTCGAGTTGACCAAATCCACCTGTATCCACTGGTTGGTATCCGCTACACTAGGGCACCATGCTCCAATGATATCAACATTTGGGGGAATCTTGTTGAGACGGCCACCAGCCGCTGTGCTTTTATCTGTTTCTTCCCAGTTACTTGAAGCAGAGAGGCTCTCAACAGGCATCGAGCCATCCTCGAGGCCAAGTTTCTCTGAATTTTGAAGCACAAATAAATGAAGAAAGAAGCTTAAAAAAAGTTAAAGTTGGTTGACACGAATAAAAACTATTACTCATAAACTGTCTACTAAACACATGAATGCAAAAAAAAAAAAAAAAAAAAAAAAAATCCACCCGGGATCAAATTGTTGCGGTACCTGCTGCTACATACAGCTTCTGAGTTGGTCCCTGATGGTCGCCGGGTAACCGGGTACGCTTAATGGTCTAGTGGTAAGACATGTGGTGTAGAATGCTGGGGTCTTAGGTTCGAATTTAATCCAAGAAGTGTTCCTGCGGTTTCATTTCTTCTGCACGACTCGGAAATGCGAAGAGTACACACTGCTTTTAACACATCGGTGTAAGGTAAAAACCAAAACTTGTGCTTGCAAAGCACATTTTATCATGGGACTATGGTCAATATGCATTTGACCAAATTTAGTTCAATTTGGCAGGATTGTGGACAAAGAACATTTCTTCTTCTTTCAGTTAAATGACCCCTACGTGGCGTGTAGATGACCTCTGACTCAATACCTAGTACAATTTTTTTTAAGTTGTTCCGATGTCCAAGTTTGGTTACAATTGGCTAAAGCGTTTGGACGTTGTTGCGATTTTCAGGCTGATCACGTGACATCAGCAAATGGACTCTAGTGACTCCTCGTGGCCTTTGACCCAGTTCTGTGTAACCCAATAAGAAGCATGACCCAGGGGTGGTACTCACAAAGTTTTGTATTGGTAGGACGAAGGCATTTAGTAATTTTCACCCAAATGTCCTCTGAACCCCAAGTGACCTCTAGGTGACCTTTTAGGCAATATGAAGTGCAAGCTTTGATCAGTTGTACTGATGTCCAAGTTTGGTTACAATTGGCAAATGTTTTTGGAAGTTAAACTGATTTTTAGGCTGATCACACGACATTAGCAGATGAATTGAAATGTAGTGACCCCCTGTGTGACCTTTGACCCAAATTTGTGTAAACCCCATATGAAGCATGGCCCAGGGCTGATATAAAATTTGGCTTCGATCGGGCAAAAACTGTGGGAAATTAAGCTTTCAGTTCACTAAAATCCCCTCTAATAACACCTACGTGACATCTAGTTGAACTTCGACCAAACTGCTAGTACAAGCTCTGTTCAGTTGTTATGTCCAAGTCTTGTTACAATTGGCTGTAATAGCCATGTTCATGCTGATCAAGTGACATCGTGAGAAAGAAGGAGAAACAGCAGGACCACAATTAGCCGTCGGCTGATATAATAATTATGATAGTAATTTTATTCTCATAACTTACCACAATTACTGCAGTTCTTCAAGGCTCTAGAATAATGGCCGGAAACAGTGTTGTTCTGTAGAGAAAGGTACACAAAAACAAAAGCCGTAATTAACTGACGGATCAAGTATTGAATGAAATATATTTTAATATTCATAAAATTAACGAGTAAATAAGTACCCTGCACGTCATCAGATTTGCAGTTGCGCCGTAGTAAGAAACAAGTTGCATTCCTTTAAGTTTATTGCAGTCTTGCTCGGCAGTGGCGTTGTTCATCTGACAGACTTGATTGATGTGATCGTAGTTGAAAGACAAACATCCATGATGGCTGAGACACCGAACTGAACACCTGACAGCAGAGATGCCCGAGATATTCATGAAGGATTGGCCTAGTAGGGCGTGGTGCTCCACCGGCTGGTACCAGACCCCTCGGTAAAGACCACTAACACTATACGACGCTGAAACCTCAAGAAACATCTCAAGCAAGATAAATATTGAACACCCGATGACGGCCATTTTGATATTATTGGCTTTTGTTAAACCGTGGCAATATTACTGCGCCTCACGTTTTTTTTTTTTATTATTAAGCGTATTTTTTATAACAAAAGACAAAAATCTATTTTCACCGTACGGTTTCTAAGTATTACCCAAACAATTGTTTGCCGCGCAATGGACAACACGAATGGGGGCTATAGAAATAAAATACTATGTTTGTGCTAAAATGGTTTTGCTTGCAACTGCGTATTTCATCTTTTTTTCTTTCTCTGTAAAAGTGGTTGACCTTATCGTCTATAGATTCCATTTACTAAATATGGGAGACTTTGGAACGCTAGGTGGCAGCTAACTTACCAAATAAAACTTCCAGTGTTTTCGTAGTTTTGAGCATGCGCACATTTCCGAGAACAATGAATATAACTGATAAGTCTGCTGCCACTTTGTGTCCTCAAATGTCTCCCCAAATCGTCGTGTGCCCGGCTAAAGGACGTAAGGGAAAGTTCCCGGCAAAAGGACGTAAAAAACATCTCAAGCAAGATGAAAAATCAAATGTCTTAATGCGGCCATGTGTTATACCCTGGTTAAATAGATAGTTGGTGTGCCAAAATGGACGACATTTTCATTCCTGTGCGAGCTCGAGTCAAAGTGAACAACCCCCATCCAACATACCTTGGAGTTAAACTGGACAGACAACTGACGTACAAACAACACCTCGAATCCCTGCGGGCAAAGGTCTCAGCCAGGAACAACTTGTTGCGTCGCTTAGCTGGGACATCATGGGGTGCATCAACATCCACCCTCCGCACGGGAGCTCTAGCCCTGGTCTACAGCTCAGCTGAATATGCTACTCAAGCGTGGTGTAGGAGCACTCACACCAAAAAGCTGGACCGTGCACTGAATGACACCATGCGGCTCATCACTGGATGTCTTCGGCCTACACCAACAGATCTCCTTCCAGTCCTTGCTGGAATTGCACCACCAAGTCTACGCCGCGAGCATCTGACAGACAGGCTAGCAACCAAATCCTTGGTTGATGAGGACCACCCCTTGCACAAGATAACAAGAGAATCCCAGGACCTAGGTCGTCAACGCCTCCGATCTCGTCGACCTTTCTCCCGTCATGCAGCCGCCCTCAGCAGATCGGATTTCAGCCTCATTCAGGAGTGGGAAAAGAGCTGGCAAGAAACAATTCGTCCACGGCAGTTCACTGTTCCCCCTGGCATCAAAGCTCCTGCTGGCTCTGAACTACCTCGGAGGGAGTGGGTAACACTCAATCGGCTGCGAACTGGGGTTGGCAGATTCAGCGCCAATATGCATCGCTGGAAACTTCGAGACTCACCGGCATGCACTTGCGGTGCAGATGAGCAGACGGCAGATCATATTATCTACAATTGCCCTGACCTTCAACCCCCTGATGGAATGACTGACCTATCAAGCCCAAATGATGCACAAATCAACTGGCTTACCCAACTTAGAGAAACAGCCTGATGGACATACAACACTACTAACTCATACGAAAGAAGAAGAAGAAGAAAGAAGAAGAAGAAAGTGAAGGGTAAACACACAATGGAGTAGGGGAAAAAAAAACCCTCTGGAAACATAATGAAGTCGGTTGACTTTTAATGGATCCCGTGATACCCAGTGATTAAAAAGAAACACAAAAGGTAATGACGAGTACTATAATTACTCTTTTATCTGAAATGGCATTTTATTATCCAAACACCTCATAAAACTAATATCGTAATATCAAAAAGACGTTAAATGACATTTCTGATAATTGAGTTTAGTGGAAACGAGGCTGCCTATATTGGACCGTTGGGCTCTATGGTAATGTCAATTTTAGAAGACTTGGAAACAGTCCCGTGCCTCACGTAATTTATAAATATTGTATATAAAGCCTGACAAATAAGGTTGTTTTAAAAGTCAAAATAAAAATCTCATTTTATTTGAAACATAAGAGGTTCAGATGCGGAATCATGATGTGGAGAAAGAAAAAAAAAAAGGTTCAGCCACGACCCTTTGAGGGTAATGGTTTTCCTGTTGCATTAAATATCACTTTATTTAACATTCAAAATCGTAATCAAAATTTGATCAAAATTACCTAATAATAACAATATTGGTTATCATAGTGATTCTAACAAAAGAAATAAGTTTCTCATCATGTTTTATTATTATTGCTTTTAACGAAAATAAAAGTTGTCTATCGGACCGTTAAGTTCTTGGGAAAAATCCGTTTTAGAAGTGTCTGAAATTGAAAGTGTTTTTGAAAGAGTAAAGCATACTCCTTTAAAACAAATTAATATTCGGGCCTACAGTTTTAGTGTATCAGGCCGTTTTTTGTTTAATATCTAGCACGTATGAGAAACAGGAACAATTGTATAGCACAGATATAGAACTACAGAGATATTTTTTAAAGCCCCAGATCAACATTGGTAGACTGACTGTAAATGCTTCCAATCTTTGCACAAATCAAGATATTTGTAAAATAAAAACAACCTCTGAAGAAGTCAGCTCATTTCGTTGTTTTATTGGCGAGAAAACAGTAAAAATGCATTCGGCATGTTTATAAGAATTCCTATAGACAGAGTTTTCGTCACATTGAGACGAAAACTAATTTTGAATCTTATTTCATTGATTATTTACAAACGATAACACTTTAGGCAGAAATATTTCAAGGACACATTTCTACTACCATTGTCTATAAGCCATGTAAGGTTTATCTAGATCTGTGAAAATCCGTTTGTCTTCTTACCAATGTTAACTTTAGAGCTTATGTTTTTACTTCGTCCGCTCTGCTCAAAGAGGGGCATGCCCCACATTCAGTTGTTTAAGCTACGTTTAGATGAAACAAATCTTTACACATACAATCACAGATAAATATACGCTAAATGTTTACAACATAATCATTTGAGATGTTTCAATTTATGAACTAAACAATAATGAGAAACTTTCACGCTTTCGTTTACGTCACTTTTGTTTTCGTAGAAACTTCATCAACGACGGGTATTTATTTTAGATACAAGCTATTTACTACTTGTTCAATTTAATGGACGCAGGTAACATTAATTCTGACAAAAAGGTGAACAGTTTTCAACTTGACCGCTGAATATTATTTTAACTCAAATTTATAGTTAAGTACCCCTCTATGACTTACGCATTTGCCTTAAAATCAATAAAGTATCAAAGTTGATTGAAATATATTAGAATCGAAAGACTTTATAAATACGAAATAAGTGATCGTCCTCCTTGATTAGAGAACCGAAACGACCATCCCCTGCTAGGTTTGAGGAGGCTACAACATTGTTAAAAATAAACCAAATGGTTAGGATAAATAAGACGAACTCCGTGATATTGATGATATTTAGGGAAATGGTCAGTTCTTGTTGTTGACAAACAAGCTGACTTTGTAAGAGTCACAGAATGATTGTCCCCAGTGCATGTTATTGCATATTTATTTTTTTGGTATATGAACGCTGATTTGAAGGCTTAAGTTTTATGTTTTTAATGCCGCCACGGTGTCCAAGGTTTGTTTGTTTTTTGATTCGTATAAACTATTTACAGCCAAGCAGCTCAAAACGCAGAGCGATGAAATCATACCATTCAACGGGCTCGATGCGAATCTTGACGGCCAAGACGGGCTTGAAGAAGCGCCTCTCAACGATGGTGTTTCCATCGGTGTTGGCGTTGAATATCTAGAAGAGGACATAATTACAAGTAGTGCAGTTATGAAAGTGAAAAGGTGTTCAGTATTCTATTGAGCTTGAAAGCAACTGATTAAAAAATACCTGAGTTTGACCAAGTTGATCTTTCACATCAACCAGATATGCCGGTGAGGGCGGTTCGTACTGCACTTTGTACTTGGTCACCCACTGGCTATGATCCTGTCGCCCTTGTGTGAGTACCCCAGTGACGTAGGTCGGGTTGACCAAGTCCACCTGTATCCACTGGTTGGTATCCGCTACACTAGGGCACCATGCTCCAATGATATCAACATTTGGGGGAATCTTGTTGAGACGGCCACCAGCCGCTGTGCTGACACCCGTGTAACCTTCTTGGCGTATAAAGTTACTTGAAGCAGAGAGGCTCTCATCGGGCATCGAGCCATCCTCGAGGCCAAGTTTCTCTGAATTTTGAAGCACAAATAAATGAAGAAAGAAACTTATAAAAAGTTACAGTTGGTTGACACGAATACAAACTATTACTCAGAAACTCTACTAAACACATGAATGCCCCCCCCAAAAAAAAAATCCACCCAGGACCAAATTGTTGCGGTACCTGCTGCTACATGCAGCTTCTGAGTTGGTCCCTGATGGTCGCCGGGTAACCGGGTACGCTTGGTGGTCTAGTGGTAAGACATGGGGTGTAGAATGATGGGGTCTTAGGTTCGAATTTAATCAAAAAAGTGTTCCTGCGGTTTCATTTCTTCTGCATGACTCGGAAAAGCGCTGAGTACACACTGCTTTTAACACATCGGTGTAAGGTAAAAACCAAAACTTGTGCTTGCAAAGCACATTTATTAGCCGACCCTACACGGGACTATGGTCAAGATGCATTTTAACAAATATGGTTCAATTTGGCAGGATTGTGGAAAAAGAACATTTCCTATTCTTTCAGTTAAATGACCCCTACGTGGCGTGTAGATGACCTCTGACTCAATACCTAGTACAATTTGTTAAGTTGTCCCGATGTCCAAGTTTGGTTACAATTGGCTAAAGCGTTTTGAAGTTGTTGTGATTTTCAGGCTGATCACGTGACATCAGCAAATGGACTCTAGTGACCCCTCGTGGCCTTTGACCCAGTTCTGTGTAACCCAATAAGAAGCATGACCCAGGGATGGTACTGACAAAGTTCTGTATTGGTAGGACGAAGGCATTTAGTAATTTTCACCTAAATGTCCTCTGAACCCCAAGTGACCTCTAGGTGACCTTTTAGGCAATACGAAATGCAAGCTTTGATCAGTTGTACTGATGTCCAAGTTTGGTTACAATTGGCAAACGTTTTTGGAAGTTAAACTGATTTTTAGGCTGATCACATGACATCAGCAGATGAACTGAAATGTAGTGACCCCTGTGTGACCTTTGACCCAAATTTGTGAAAACCCCATATGAAGCATGGCCCAGGGCTGATACAAAGTTTGGCTTCAATCGGGCAAAAACTGTGCGAGATGAACCTTTTAGTTTACTAAAATGCCCCCTAATAACACCTACGTGACCTCTAGGTGACCTTTGCCCCAACTGCTAGTACACGCTCTGTTCAGTTGTCGTTATGTCCAAGTTTGGTTACAATTGGCTAAAGCATTTGGAAGTTATAGTCATTTTCATGCTGGTCACGTGACATAATAACAAAGAAAAAGGTACAGCAGGACCACACTATATCAGCCGCCGGCTGATATAATAGAATAATAATGTTATTCTCATAACTTACCAGGATTACTGCAGTTCTTCAAGGAACTAGAATAATGACCGGAAACAGTGTTGTTCTGTAGAGAAAGGTACACAAAAACAAACGCAGAAATAAGATTCTACAAATGTTGATTTAACATGCAATACTATTAACTGACGGATCAAGTATTGAATGAAATATATTTTAATATTCATAAAATTAACAAGTAAAATAAGTACCCTGCACGTCATCGGATTTGCAGTTGCGCCGTAGTAAGAAACAAGTTGCATTACTTGAAGTTTATTGCAGTCTTGCTCTGCAGTGGCGTTGTTCATCTGACAGACTTGATTGATGTGATCGTAGTTGAAAGAGAAACATCCATGATGGCTGAGACACCGAACTGAACATCTGACGGCAGAGATGCCCGAGATATTCATGAAGGACTGGCCTAGTAGGGCGTGGTGCTCTACCGGCTGGTACCAGACCCCTCGGTAAAGACCACTAACACTATACGACGCTGAAACCTCGAGAAACATTTCAAGCAAGATAAATATTGAACTCCCGACTACGGCCATTTTGATATGATTGTTTGTTGTTGAAACTTGGCAATATTCCTGCGCCTCACGTTTGTTTTTGTTAGCATAAGACAAAAATCTATTTTCACCGTACGGTTTTTATGTATTACACAAACAACTGTTTGCCGCGCAATGGACAACACGAATGGGGCTATAGAAATAAAATGATATGTTTGTGCTAAAATGGTTTTGCCCTAACTGCGTATTACATTTTTTTTCTTCCTCTGTAGAAGTGGTTGGCCTTATCATCTATAAATTCCATTTACTGATTATGGGAAACTTTGGAACGCTAGGTGGCAGCGAATTTACCAGATAAAACTTCCAGTGTTTTCGTAGTTTTGAGCATGCGCACATTTCCGAGAACAATGAATATACCTGATAAGTCTGCTGCCACTTTGTGTTCTCAAATGTCTCCCCAAATCGTCGTGTGCCCGGCTAAAGGACGTAAGGGAAAGTTCCCGGCAAAAGGACGTAAAAAACATCTCAAGCAAGATGAAAAATCAAATGTCTTAATGCGGCCATGTGTTATACCCTGGTTAAATAGATAGTTGGTGTACCAAAATGGACATTTTCATTCCTGTGCGAGCTCGAGTCAAAGTGAAGGGTAAACACACAATGGAGTAGGGGGAAAAAAGCCCCCTCTGGAAACATAATGAAGTCGGTTGACTTTGACTGGATCCCGTGATACCCGGTGATTAAATAGAAACACAAAAGGTAATGACGAGTACTATGATTACTCTTTTATCTGAATATGGCATTTTATTATCAAAACACCTCA
The DNA here is from genome assembly GCA_911728455.2 of Marthasterias glacialis. Lineage (NCBI taxonomy): Eukaryota > Metazoa > Echinodermata > Asteroidea > Forcipulatida > Asteriidae > Marthasterias > Marthasterias glacialis. The sequence continues at coordinate 26,182,440 of OU452224.1, forward strand.
TAAAACTAATAACGTTTAAGTCAACGATTCTAACAAAAAGACATTAATGATAATTGAGTTTAGTGGAAACGAGGATGCCTATTGGACCGTTGGGATGATAGAAAATTAATCAGATCTTACCCCGACACACCAGATAAATGACACTGCATGTACATGTGTATACGAAAATATGAGATGAACACGAAGGCAGACTTTAGCTAAAGAACAAAAAGGAATAAAACGTCTTACATCCAATACCTGTATACTACTACACTTTTAAATATAAATGATGTACATATCAGTTTGAATATCAAATACTGTTAACCCACTCTTTCCTGGTTTCAGTGGCTAATGCAAGGGGGTAAAATAAACTTCAGCAATGGCGGCAGGCCCTTTCTGTATTACATGCACAGACGTAGACTGCAACTGTACGCAACGTGTATGCGTACAGCCACTATCACTCAGTACAGTTATGTATGTTGTACAAGACCCGCGTATAATCGCCATTATCGCCGAAGTGAAAACTTTGAGACGTTCGCTTTGATAGTTGAACTTCAACCAAACAACAAAATAACCAACAAAACTCACCAAAAGGGTCCTTGAACGTTTCCTTAAACTCTAGTTGATATTTCACAGTATCACATAATATGAAAAATAGAACACTGTTTACTAATATTACTCGATGAATTTACAGGTAGCGAAATCTTATCCAACGCAAACTTGTACGAAGACGACAACCGCATTCCTCATCGCGCCTTCGCCTGTATATTTCTAGACCACATTGCCTCCGTGCGTAATTCCTACGCCGATCACAAATGAATAAAAAGGAAAGTAAACATAGGGCCTACTTGCCAATAAACACATGAATCTGAACACTCTTATGGAACCTTTGGTTTAATGCGATATAATTGACTGGAGAAAGATAAACTATGAAATCGAAAAAAAAGAAGGAAATTTATAAACCAGTTATCTAATGCACTATTTGAGTGTTCAGCGTATGATTATAACAGTGGCGGTGATAGGTCCTCCTAACAGCACATTAACGAAACAAACGTTCTTAAAGGTGAAAATAGTAACTCTATACATTCAAACTAATCGACTCAGCCAACATTGTTTCTGACACAAAAAGGTCCACAGTCTTCAATTTTGCGGCAACGTTTGAACTCAGATTTTACCCGATCCGACTAATCACCTTAGCTCATAAGCGAGGCGGTCACGTCTCATGATATCGCTCCCCTCACTCTTCTGAATAAACCGTTCTAAATCCGCCTCGCTTAATAATGTGGATGCTCTTTTGTGATACCATACTATTTTCAACAGCGGCGAAGCGACTGCGGGAGGAGGATGGGAGTGTGACACCTCCCACTCCTCCCACCCCCCGAATAGTTTTCCTAAGTCGGCATTTATAGCTGCATTCGGCAAATTAGGCACCAAACTTACCCGAGTAAGGGCCCGGGATGAACACAAATCCATTCGGCAAGCCTAGAGATTTGCCGACTGGATTTTTAATCGTTGTAGTGTGAGAAGTCCAACTTTGAATCATCAAATTGAATATTCTCTGCAAAGTGCTTGACTCTACGCTCTGAAAACATTGAAAGTCGTAGAGCGTCCGGGGGGCCAAACCCCATGACCGCCCGTGCAGAATGTTCGTTTCTTAGATTTAATTAGGAGCTTTAGTTTACATATCCCAAATCAAAAAGTGTATTTTCGGCAACTTGACGGCCTTTCTTAATAGCCCAGACAATTTAGCAAAATCTTTGATGGTCCGCGAATTCGCTGCTGGATCCCCAAAAGAATTATTTCCCTTGTAAACTTCAACAGGAGATTCGCGTCCAGAGTCCGAAAGTATTTAAAGTTTGAATTTCAAGACTAAACGTCTATTTTCGTCAACTTGACGGTTGTTATTTGCCCTGAAAAAAAAATAAAAAAATAAAAAGCATCCGGGGGCTTCGCCCCCGGGACCCCCACTACAATTTGTTTCCATATACTCCGAAAGAGTGTTCGCACAAAAGTATACGGTTTTAATTTCAATACTTGCATTTCTAATACGAGTCGTCTAATGCTCGGCACATGAGGGCCATTTGGATTCACTGAAATACCCAGAGTGTTTCGGGCTATGCCCCCGAACCCCCATATGTATGTGAGTCCCATGTCATTGCGCTTTTACTTTCATTCAGTATTAAATGCTGTCGGTAAATTTAGACTTCCACACCCCCAAAATAAAGTGCCTTCGCTACGCCTCAAGGGATTATCAAGGGAGGTTTACAAGCGAAGCGGTCATGATTTGGCGACTGGCTTATAATTAGCGGTAGCTAGGCGAATCAGTTGCAAATTTAATCATATACGTGACACGAGTTAAGGCATTTGCCTTTAAACAATAAGAATCGAAAACTTTTTAATTACAAGACAAACGGAATGATCTTCCTCTTTGATTAGAGAACCGAAATGTCCTTCCTCCGTTAAGTTGGAGGGGGCTACAACATCATTAAAAATATACCAAATGGGTTAGGTTACAAAGCACGAACTCCGTGCTGATGACGAAAATTAGGGAAATGGTCGGGTTCTTGTTGTTGACAAACAAGCCGACTTTGTAAGGGTCCCCAGTGCATGTCGTTGCATAAATACTTTCCATTGTTACATCAACGCTGATTTCATGCCAAAGTTGTTTGTTTTCGATTTCGCGGATGAGTTCAAGGTTCTTTATTATTTGTGTAATTTATTTACAGCCAAGCAGCTCAAAACGCAGAGCAATGACTCCTTTCCACTCAACGGGCAAGATGCGAATCTTGACCGCCAAGACGGGCTTGAAGAAGCGCCTCTCCACAATGCCGTTTCTGTTGGTGTTGCCGTTGAATATCTAGAAGAAGATGAAATTACAAGTAGTGCAGTTATGTAAATGAAAATGAGTTCAGTATTATAATTTTCTTAAAGGCAACAAATAGAAAAAAAAAAAAAAAAATTACCTGAGTTTGACCAAGTTGGTCTTTCACATCAACCAGATATGCCGGTGAGGGCGGTTCGTACTGCACTTTGTACTTGGTCACCCACTGGCTATGATCCTGTCGCCCTTGTGTGAGTACCCCAGTGACGTAGGTCGAGTTGACCAAATCCACCTGTATCCACTGATTGGTATCTGCTACGCTAGGATGCCATGCTCTTATGATATCAGCATGTGGGGGAATCTTGTTGAGACGGCCACCAGCTGCTGTGCTCTTAATATTTTTGTATTCCCGGTTACTTGAAGCGGAGAGGCTCTCATCGGGGATCGAACCATCCTCGAGGCCAAGTTTCTCTGAATTTTGGAGCATAAAGTTGAAACTGAAAAATACGAGCCTTCTTGATGCGCACAAAAAACGACTTCTTACGGTGGCCCTGAAGGGACACGCGAGACCTAAAAATTGTCAAATTTAATGGACTTTCGCCCCAACTCGCGAAATTTGACGTCAACTTGTATGTCTTTCATTCTCTTCACGAGTCGCTTTAAAGGCATTGTCTGCGACTTTTCCCAAAGTCACAAATTCTGTTCTATGAATAGTTCGCTGAATATTGACGTCAGTATTTGAGTCTTTGTCCCTTCTGGGCAATCGAGTGTAGTCGCAGACATGAAATTTGACGTCAAGTTTTCTGACTTGGGTAAGCGTCGTGAATTTTTCCATGAACATTGATTTTAAAATTAAGTCTATATTATCGATTCATTTCCAATCGGGGTGAAGTCGCAGATATAAAAGTTGACGTCAAAATTCGCGACTTTGGGAAAAGGCGCGAAGTTTTCCATGAAATTTGACGCCAGTATTTTAGGTATCGTGTGTCCCTTCAGAGTCACCATAAATAACTGCAGAAAATCTGACCAATGTAAGAATTTCTTAGTTTTAGTTTGCTTATCAATAATTTTAACCTCATAACTTACCAGCATTACTGCAGGCCTTCAAAGAACTAGAATAATCGCTGGAAATAGTCTTGTTCTGTAGAGTATACAAATACAGAAGGCTCCGTAAAGGTGGGATATACGAATGTAGATTTTACATCATGCAATACTGACTATTTAGAATTCAATGGAGTTAACACATAATTATTCATAAAATTAGTAAGTAAATACGTACCCTGCACGTCATCGGGTTTGCAGTTGCGCCGTAGTAAGAAACAAGTTGCATTCTTTGAAGTTTATTGCAGTCTTGCTCCGCAGAGGCGTTGTTCATCTGACAGACTTGATTGATGTGATCGTAGTTGAAAGAGAAACATCCATGATGGCTGAGACACCGAACTGAACACCTGACGGCAGAGATGCCCGAGATATTCATGAAGGACTGGCCTAGTAGGGCGTGGTGCTCTATCGGCTGGTACCACACCCCTCGGTAAAGACCACTAACACTATAAGATGCTGAAACCTCAAGAAACATCTCAAGCAAGAGGAAAATCAACCTGATTATGCTGTACATTTTCTCAAATCCGGCTAAATACAAAGTCGCTGTTTAAATCTTATCCGGTAATTGTTGTTCTCAAACAGAAGCAAAGGAAAACAACTATTACATCTGAATAATCTTAACAAGTCTACTGAATATCTACCCCGGTCTCTTATGGTAAATAACACAAGCTGAATTCAGCTGCGAATATGCTGCTAAGCCATGCTTTAATATTTCATATCACTTAGTGCAGGCTGAATAACCACGACTGTTCCATTATTAACGTTTTCGTGTTGTTCTCTTTCTAGTGGATGAAACCGAAGCATTAGAGCAATCGGTTCCACTAGAAACGTAAGTCGGTTTGGTATTTATTTTTTATGCTGACCCGTTTGGTCGAAAGTGACCTATTTAGTGACCCGTTCAATAGAAGGTGCATTTATATGTCAGGCAGGATTAATGGCTTATTCGGTAAAAGATTCTTAGTTATCAATACGCAATGGACACACACTGTAAAAAATTGAGTGTTGAATTATTGATTTGATTTTATTTATTAATCCTGGTTGTGAAGCCAGTGAAAGCGAACCCTAGAACTCCATGAAGAGAAGACAAAGAAGAAAGTTTCATTTGTTCACATGTGGAAGGAACAAACCCAGAAAATCATTCCAGGGAAAACTCACGCGATCAGGTAGGGACCGAAAAACAATCCACATAGTGCCCCCGGTGGGATTCAAAACGTGGTCTTAGAGGTAGAAGGCGAGGAATGATACCACTACGCCAACTCGACCACCTTATTCTCTCGGCATCTATAATATGTGAAAACACTGACATGGTGTTAGTTATCCCCATTGCTTTATTGTTGGTAAAAATTTACACCAGTTTGGTGTTGTCACATAATTATAGTTACCAATAGATTCAATTTAACACCTCAGTTTTTGCCGCGTTTGCATTGACGTCATCACGCTGCCATCTTAGAGGTAATTAAACGATGATAAAACAAAATACATTATAGTCTGTATCTCTGACGTTCCCTGAACGCTCTTGTTAAAAATCTTAGGTCAAGTACCCACGGTTAAAACAATAGAGCATGACGCAACATGTCAGGGTCGGGGTCATCACCGGGGATTCCCTGACTTGACTGGAAGCTATTATTTAATGCGGGTGAGTTTTCTTCAGTCAATGTTCGTCAAAACATGCAAAAACAAACGACAGATGACTGATGACTAATCGAATATTGACGACAGCAAGTTCGGAATATTTTCGGAAAAGGAGGAGTTCTTCCGTTTTGGTCACGTGACATTGGGTGATACTGGACCCTAGAATCCACAGAGAATAGTCAGATGTTCTTGGGTTTGGGAACCAGACTAGGAAACGCATAGCTATGTATACGCGCATCGTACAAGGTCAGCAATTGAGCCAGCTCCTTTCGACCACTAGCCGAGGGCGCCCTATTTAAATGACGTCATGTGCGTAAGGATCTGAAGGCAACACAGACTAACCTTTTCACTGTAATCGAAAACGATCTTTGGTATAGAAAACCATATTAAACCACCGCTACTAAAAAGGACAATCATTGGTAAACAGTAAGTAGGCCTACTGCTATGGCTTATTATAAAACTTGGCTGACATGTCAAAATAAACATTCGATTATTTGCCTATAGTTATCAAGATCCTGGACCCCCGTAAGGTTTAACCATATTCAAGTGTTTTGGAAACATAGCTGAAAAATATTTATCCTCCTGGATCAAGCGAAGTTTTTGATTAATGGAGTTGCTGTGAGGGTTAAATCAAGAGGCAATAGATGCGATTTTTGGCTGATAAGCATCGAAAATTAAGATTTAAACCATACTGAGCTATAATAGGCAACCCCCCCCCCCAAAAAAAAAAAAAAAAAAAAAAAAGAAGAAAAAAAAAAAAAAACATCAATAGTTAAATAAGGGAATAAAAGCGTGGTGACCGAGATCTCAAATTTCCGTTTAAAACCGGCAGGAGCGTGGCCGTGTGACTTATTAAAATTACCGCTTATAAACTCCGCCGGCAGTCGTTGTGATACAGCAGTAGTAACAACCTGTACCATGGTAACGACTTCGATTGTCAAGGTATATTGTATATAACTAGGTTTTGAGGTCTAGCTCTCTCAAAACGCGGTTAGGCAGGACGATGGCCGTCTTGGGTAGTCTGATTTTTCTCTTGCTTGAGATGTTTCTTGAGGTTTCAGCGTCGTATAGTGTTAGTGGTCTTTACCTAGGAGTCTTGTACCAGCCGGTAGAGCACCGCGCCCTACTAGGCCAGTCCTTCATGGATATCTCAGGCATCTCTGCTGTCAGGTGTTCAGTTCGGTGTCTTAGCCATCATGGATGTTTGTCTTTCAACTACGATCACATCAATCAAGTCTGTCAGATGAACAACGCCACTGCAGAGCAAGTCTGCAATAAACTTCAAGTAATGCAACTTGTTTCTTACTACGGCGCAACTGCAATTCCAGTCACGTGCCAGGTACGTTGTTTTGTTCAAATTCATTACCTCCGTTCATAATGTTGGTAATAAGATAAGGCCTAATAATATAATGCAAATTTAACAACAAAACACTGGTGTGAAGTTGAAAATTGATGATTTTGTATCTATGTGTTTGGGTGCTGAGAAGCTTCTCTGTGACTTTTTTTTTATTTGGTTGTTTGTTTGTTTTGTTTGTTTGTTTGTTTGTTTGTTTGTTTGTTTGTTTGTTTGTTTGTTTGTTTGTTTGTTTGTTTGTTTGTTTGTTTGTTTGATTGTTTGTTTGTTGTTGTTTTTGTTGTTGTTGTTGTTGTTGATGATGTTGTTGTTGTTGTTGTTGTTTTGTTTTGTTTTGTTTTGTTTTGTTTTGTTTTGTTGTTTTTTTGTTTTGTTTTGGCATCTATTTGTATTTCAGAAAGGAGGACACCATTAAAACGCCTTATTATAGGTTTCCCCGGCCAATTTAACGAAATTTTCAATCAATTTAACACCAGGTTCATTCAATTTAGATCGAAGTTGAAATATCACGCAGATAGTAATTCAAAAATTAAAAAGAATCATTCAATTTCATTATCTGAGCATTCTACCATCTCTTAGCTTCACTCATTTTCATAAGAGGTGCATTCAAGTTAAAAATGTTGCAATGTTCATTCAATTTCGCCTGAAGCAGTAGCAAGGGTTAGTCGTGCATTCATTTTTATCAATGGGCAAAAATTTTAGAAAACGTTGGAGAAATTACCCAAGAGAAATGTGTCCGATGGTACAACTATTCCCAAACATAATATGCCCCGATGTCTAGCACGTGAATAAATCGAAGGGTGGATTCAGCAAAAACGTCAAAACACCGCCCCAAAATGGAACAGTTAACAAAAAGAAAGAATAAACATATCCGCAGCAAGAGCATATCTTATAGAATTATGAAGAAATTGAGTTTAATCTGACATTGCAGTAGCCTTTGAGAAAGATCTGAACGTCAGACCCTTGTATCTTTTTGTTGAATGTTTTAAACAAATGTAATGACTACATGAATAAAACAAATCATTAATCCTGTTAAGTTTTTATGCTTTGTGATCCAGATTAATTACTTTGTTACTTTCAAGTTTTCAACCAGTATAAAATGAAAAAGGACCATAGGCGAAATTACAGACTATTTAAATTTGAGTTATTACTTCATGAAAATGACTGCCCATATAAACGAATAAGAAAGGAAAAACACCGTCGTACATCTTGCGCGCTCCACCGCTCGCTAATTTGATTGCTATAAAAGTGAAAAGACTCGAAAAGGGTCATGCAATAATGCAAACATTTGAGATTTGAATGCACCAAAACAAAATAGAATGATCCTTAACGAAAACGAATGATAACAACAAGGTCCTGATTGCCCACAAAATTAAATTGAATGCTCCAAAAAGGAAAAAGAAACCCTACTTTGCCCTGGTGCGTAAAAATCGAGTGAAATTGAATGCTTGAAAATGAAAATGAACGAACACTTTTGGAAATTGACCGGGAAAACCTATATTAAACCTCTCTTTTCAGAACGAAAGTGTTTCCAGCAACTGGTTCCAGAAACTCGGTCTTGAAGGTGGCTCGATCCCCGATAAGAGCCTTTCCGCATCAAGTAACTGGAAAGGGGGAGATCGGAGCTCACCGGCTGGTGGCCGTCTGAACAAGATTCCCCCCAATGTTGATATCACAGGAGCATGGTGCCCTAGTGTAGCGGATACCAATCAGTGGATACAGGTGGATTTGGTCAACCCGACCTACGTCACTGGGGTACTCATGCAAGGACGTCAGGAGAATTACCAGAAAGTGACCAAGTACAAAGTGCAGTACGAACCGCCCTCACCGGCATTGCTTGTTGATGTGAAAGACCAACTTGGTCGAACTCAGGTATCTTGGTATATTCCTACGTTATAACTTCGTTAACTTTAGAATGGCTAAAACCCCTATATGAACATTTGTGCTTATTATTATTTTTTTATTATTTGGTCTAGATATTCAACAGCAACACTAATGATGCAAACACCATCGTGGAGAGGCGTTTCTTCAAGCCCATCTTGGCGGTCAAAGTTCGCATCGTGCCCGTTGAATGGTATGGTTACATCGCTCTGCGTTTTGAGCTGCTTGGCTGTAAATAAATTATGTACCTTGGCAGGAAATCGACCGTCACCTTTGTAGCATAATGTGTATCACACAATTAAATGACATCAGATTTAGTAAGAGGTCAGAGTGCAAGAACAATCTTTGGACAACCATGTTAGGTCATGTTTATACGAAATTGGGTAATATCAACTACTAAAACACGTTAATGTCGCGGACATCTTGTATTCGAAATTAAAGCCGTTAAGCCTATTTTAACGTACCATAAATTTGCGGTAGGCTCTTTCAACGGAGTGGTGGAACTTTTCAATTTTTAAACATTTGTTTTAGATTATTTCGATTTAACAATAAATTACGTAGCTTTAAGAAATAACCATTATCTCAAAATAATTGGTGCATGTCAAATAGATGGTTTGAGAGACTTTTGCCAGAATCATCAAACGCTCAGTGTAACAGCCTTTCGTCAAGGCCTTCGTGGCTTTAATTATACAGCTGTGTAGCCGCATAGACAAATACAAGTCAGCGCGCACAATCGAGTGGCGAAGTCACGACGGCCTTTTCCAACTTGATTTTGCGGTTTTTGATGTTGTATTATTCATGAAAATTGAAACTTAAATTATTCATCATTTTTACGCTAATAATAACATCGCTCAAAGGTTAGCCAATCACAATGTGGGTGAGGTTAATGTATGCGGACCCCATCGCTTCGGATTGGCTGGGAATTTCGCTACCCTGGTTGGGGGTAGCAAAAGTCGAGAAATAAAGAAAAATATTAGCTGACAATAAACAGTGGAAAAGGCCCTCGTGGCTTCGCCACTCGTCGTGCGCGCTGACTTGGTCTTCGCTGCAGTGGCTTCGCGGCTACACAGATGTCTAAACCACGAAGCCCTTGACGAAAGGCTATAACACTGTGATTGCTTTCATTTGGCAAATAAATGACTTCAATTAGGCTGGGAAATTGTTTTCGTTGAGGTAAGAGTGAAACAGAAGAAAACGAAATGCCTATCCAGATTAATAACATTAACGTAATAATCCACACGACTTTTGCAACTGACCAGCAGCTGCATCAGAGTCCTGGGCAGTCTTTCTCCTGAAGACCCCCAGAGCAAACAGATCGAAACGTCAAGTTGTTAAGGCTGGTGTGTCCCGTTGGTAAGTCACGTCAAACGCTCACGCATCGGTAGTACGCACATACGTTTCACTTACTTCCGAGTTGGCATTCGTTTGTGTGTTATTTAACCTAAAATTCTTGTTTTTTTAAGGCTTAGTAAAACGTCTTAAAACAGAGGAAGACATTATCAAGAAGATTTCGTGTCTGCAAAACACACGTGTTAAATACAAACGCTGAAGGATGATCGTAAAACGAATAAATCCGTAGCCGCAATTAGAGGCAACGTTGGGGCCAGACGGCCTATGCCGCTGCATGCTGCGGCAAGTAGGCGTATACCTACGCATATTCACAGTTCTTTGATCTTTAAAGACGCCCCCTCTCCAACGCCACCACAAACAAATTCGTGCCTCGAATTATCACCTTTTACCGAGAACACGAGTCTTTGAAGAACGTTTGTAAAATCCAAGCCCAAGTATGTCACGCGCACGTTTGTACGCACTAAGAGCAGCTGTCGTCCAATGATCTGTCTTCTTTTGTCTCAGTGAGGGCGCTCTTTGAGTGTTTGACGTCATATGCAAGGGATCTATTGACATACCAACAGGATAACGGATGCCAATCAATAGACCAATCCATTAAGCCCCGCCCCTTAAGTGTTGACCAATCACAGCCTTGACTATGCCACCAAAAGTCTGACAAAAGACCCACAAGATAAAATCCCATTAGATTATGTAAACATGTTTGCGCGTACTTATAGCGCGCGCGTACTTATAGCGCGCGCGTTCATGTCGCGCTGTGTGGTATTGAAGAGACGCACATTGGTGCTGCCCACGTGTACAGTGGTGATATAGTCAATGCTGTGATTGGTCAATGTGTTTAGGGGACAGGGGCTTAATGGATCGGTATATTAAAGCATACAGCGAATTTATTTTTGTTTTATTTTATTTTATTGTTTTTATTTTTTTATTTATGAATTTTTCACCGTTATCGGAATTCAACCACACGAGTGTGTTTCATTTAAAATGTATGTAAATAAATAAATTAGTATCTTTAGCCGTCACCTCGAGTGGGCTTTTACGGGCATTGTGATTGGTGACTTCAATAAATCTGTAGATACTTCCTACACGGGGGAATGAGTTAAGACTTGATATGTAAATATTCTTCGGAAAAAGTATTCACTCTAGTTTTAGTTTGAGGTGTTCATGAAGAGTCGTTTTCGATATTAAACGTTACCGAGTGGATAGATTCGGTTCCAGTTAATCAACATAATTAGCCCAGTATTCCATTTAGTCCCCCAATAATTTAATCTTTCAATTCCATGGTCGATTTTCGAAAGGAAGCTTGACAAAGAATGCATGGTATTAATTGTATTATTGTTATTATTTTTTTTTTCTTTTTTACCGTGGCACTTATATTATCAAATTATTGGTTAGGCCTACATCGTGGTGGCCTCGAAACACATTGGGGTAGAGCTCAATTTAGATATACCTGCTTCGTAAAATACACGGTGGCTTAGATCCGTGTTGAAAAGAGGTAGGGGTGTTTTACGTCACACTGAGGTCACACTTTAATACCGTTGTCATGAGATAAACTGTATACGATATCAACCTGGCCCTACACATTTGTCAGCACTATGATTTTTTTTTATTTCAAATTAAACAAGCACAGGAAACAGCGCGTACGCAATGCGTGTTTATTATTTTGAGAAAAGTATGTCACTTTGCTCTCATCCTTTGATTTTATTCAAGCACTTTCTCTTTTGTCTTTACCGAGTGGATGAATTAGAAAAGGAAGTGTGACCCAAAAGGGCCCGGAAAATGAGGAGGTTCCCCCCCCCCACACACACCTCCATAGGTGGCAGCAGACTTACCAGGTAGAATTCCATTGTTTTCCTAGTTTTTTCCACATTTTTTTCTGTCCCCCCCCCCCCCATAACAGGAAGATTATTTAGCGTACTTTAACAAAGATCTTTTTTACCTTTACTTCAAGTATTACGCATGGTATAATTTGCCGCGCAATGGACAACACCAACCGTGGCTATAGAAATAAAATAATATGTTTGTGCTTAAATGGTTCTGCTTTTTACTGCGTGTAACGCCTTTTCTTTCTCTGCATAAAGAATAAGACCTTTGACCGATTGAACATGGACAAAGAATAGTGGTGTTGTATGGTTCTATTCCGTTCTCTTATTTCTTTTACCTCAAAAAAGTGTACGTTTTGCAATAACGTTGTCATGTTGAGATCTTCTTTCGGACACTGCTCGTTTCTGTTTCTTTCTAGTCTCTAGCTCTTTTCTCATCTCAGCCTCCTCTGCTGCTGTCACTCTCTTTCGGTTTTCCCAAATGTTGGATGGTCATCCAACCTGTTTTGCTGGTGTCCGCAATTTGAATTTTCTGCTTTGTCTTTGCAACCAGTTTTTCCATATCTTGTATGACATCTATGGTTTGCTGAATATTATTCTTTTTGTAGAATGGCGACTTTAATCGTGCCCAAAAGAATCTCCAACTGTCGACAGAAAGTAAACTGGGCGATGTTCCCCTGTTTGGACAACTTTAGGGCTGCTAACTCATTCTGCAATTCTTTGAATCTAGAACCATATTGGCTTTTCGTGCCACTTGACATAGGCTCGACTTTTTGATCGAAATAATTACTGATTTTTTTTCGAAAAGCAACCCGGTATCAACTCCTGTAGTGGATTCGTCTGTATTAGACATGGTATCTGAGTAAACGTTTGAAAATTACCGGCGCGTAACCAAAACGGAGCAAATAACGGCCTGAACTGTTTTAGTTTTTGGGGCGCGTCAAAACCTTATAATATGATGATTATGTTCCAATGGGCTAAAGAATGAACTTTTCATACACTGCTACATCCGTGCTCTGCCAACGCCCAGTTGCGTGAGCAGAAACCTCTCCCTGTATTATTATGTCCCCCTAACGAAAAAAAAAGACATTTTGAGAAGCTTTGCAATAAGTCCTGCACCTCACGTTTTTTATAGGGAGAGTGAAGGATAAATTAAGGCAAAAAAAAAAAAAAAAAAAAAAAAATTATACAGTTTTAGCTGAATGTGCATGGTCTCAATCGTTAGAGCCACACGAACAATATTGTAGCTTGGCAATATAAGTAAAAATAATAGTTTCCAAACTTCCTTTCTAATGACAAATTATTAAACATTTTGTTTGTTTGTTTGTTTGCTGTTTAATATTATGTAAACAGATAAGATTATTTTAAACATCAAAATGTAAATCCATTTTTTTCTATTTAAACCTTACGAGGTTTAGATGCGGAACCAGGATTTGAGATGAATGAGTCAGTGACGCCCCTGCGAGGGTAATAATTTTCCCGTTGTATTATATACCATTTGTATCACTTTATTTAATTTCTAATCTAAATTGGTCAAAAACAAAGATGAATTCTGTGGGGAAGCAGAACCTGCTATATAGAAGCTAGACCAATTGAATTTATCATACACTCTAAGCAGTCCAAAAAATGTACCACTCCAGTGGATAAATTTTAATTATAATTATATAAAAAAAAATAATAATAATAAAAAAAATAGTAACAATAAAAAAAAAAAAAAAAAAAAAAAAAAACTTCTCCCTACCCACAATCACCACGGGGTGAACTGCATAAAACGCTAACAGTGAGATCAAATGAGAAGTTTCAATTTATCGATTAATCAAAAAAATGAATAATTTCCGAGCTCTGAATCTTCATTTAACGTCAAAGCCGTGGAATATCACCTTCAACAAGGACTACACCTAGATACGCAATGACGAAATGAAAAAAAAAATAAAAAATTCCAGTTTGACTCAAGCTACCAATAATATACACATATGGATTGGCAATGAGGGCAATAGTGCACGTCTATGCACACCGAGGGCCTGTGAGTGACCAGGAGAGGGTCCTATTTCCCGAGGTCGAGACCATCTCCTGGTCACTCACAGGCCCGAGGGGTGCATAGACGTGCACTATTGTCCGAATAATGCCAGTCCATACACACCTCAGTCCAAAATGTCATGTGAAAAAAAAAATGTATTTCCAGGACGCACGGTTTTACAAATGTAAACTGTTTTATGTCAACCTCTTGAGGCCGCTGTTTACCAGTCAATAGTTTTGGGGTTGTGGAAACTATTTCCCGCTTTGCGAACTATTTCCTCCAAGTGAAGCGCGTGCGGTGTGTTGACGCGTGTCAAGTTCACTGTGGCGCAGATCTGATGCACTGGGCTTTATTAGTTCACCCCACGTGACCGTGTTTCAGCCAATCAGGATAAAGAACCAGGGAGAGGTGTGTTAATAACTACTTGTTCAAACAAATCGACGGAGGCAACACTATTTCTGACACAAAAGGTATACAGTCTTCACTTTGGGCGCTACGTTTTAAGTCAGATTTTAACCGACCCGAATAGCCACCGTAGCTTATAAGCGAGGTGGTCACATATCATGATAACGCTCCCAAAACATTCTAAATCTACCTCGCTTGTTAGAGTGGATGCTCTGTCGTGATACCATGATATCATCGTCAGCGGCGAAGCGACCGGAGGCGGGGTGGGAAATTGACACCCCCCCCCCAGAAAAAAAAAAAAAGTATATGTATTTTGCCTAAGTCGGCATTTAAGGCCACAGCCGGCAAATTCAGCTCCAAAATTACCTGAGTAAGCGAGTAAACGCAAATCCATTCGTCAACCCTAGAGATTTGCCGACTGGATTTACCCAATTAAAGTTTTAGTTTAACCATTGCAGTGTGAGAAGTCCAACTCGGATTTACCAAACTAAATATTATCGGCAACGTGCGGTGATCTAAGCTCTGATAACACTTAAACCAGTAGAGTGTCGGGGGGTGGGGGGGGGGGGGGGGGGGGTGATGACGAGTGTGGTAGTAACTACTTTTCAAATTTGGTCTTTTATTATCATAATACCGCATAATAACAGTAGTGGTTATCATAATGATTTCACAAAAGAAATTAGTTTCTTATTGTTTTTGTTTATTTTTGTTTTGAGAAGCGTTTGAAATTGTCCTTCAGCTCAAGTGTTTTTGTATAGAAAGAGTAAAGCATTACTTCTTTAAAACAAATTAATATTCAGGCCTACAGTTGTAGTGTATCACGCCGTGTTTTTTATTTTTTATTTATTTATTTATTTTTTATTTATTTATTTTTTTTTTTTTTAATATCTAGCACGTTTGAGAAACAGGAACAATTCTAGCATAGATATAGAACAACAGAAATATGCTTTAAAGCCCCAGATCAACATTGGAAGACTGACTGTAAATGCTTCCATTCGTTGCACAAATCAAGATATTTGTAATAAAACCAACCTCTGAAGAGGTCAGCTCATTTCGTTGTTTTATTTGCGAGGAAACGGTAAAAATGCATTCGGCATTCCTATAGGCAGAGTTTTCGTCTCATTGAGACGAAAACTTAATTTTGAATATTATTTCATTTATTATTTACAAACAATATCACTTCAGGCAGAAATATTTCATGGACACATTTCTACTATCAATATCTTTAAGCCATGTAAGGTATATGTAAATCTGTGAAGATTTATGTTTGTCTTCTTACCAGTGTTGAGCTGGGGCTTTAAAGTTTATGTTTCTACTTCATCGGCTCTACAAAAAGAGGTTCACACCCCCACATTTAGTTGTTTAAGCTACGTTTAGATGGAAAAAAAAATTCAATTTTCTTTACACATACAATCACAAATGTAAGCTGAATATTTACAACATAATTATATCATTTGGGTGTGTCCATTCATCGACCACTCGATAATGAGAAACTTTCATGCTTTCATTTACGTCACTTTTGTTCTCGTTCAAACTTCATCAATGACGTGTATTCATTTTAGATTCAAGCTATTATTGTACTACTTGTTCAAACTAATGGACGCAGGTAACATTAATTCTGAAAAACGGGTAAACAGTTTTCAACTTGACCGCTGAATATTATTGTAGCTCAAATTTATAACTAAGTACCCCTCTATGGCTAACGTGTCTGCCTTAAAATCAATAAAATATCAAAGCTGATTGAAGCATGTTAGAATCGAAAGACTTTATACAAAAAAGTGATCGTCCTCTTTGATTAAAGAACCGACATGTCCTTCCTTCGGTAAGCTGGGGGGGGGGGGGGGGGCGCGGGGGGCTACAACATCGTACAAATAAACCAACTGGTTAGGTTAAATAAGCCGAACTCCGTGGTATTGATAATAACTAGGAAAATGGTCAGGTTCTTCTTGTTGTCAAACAAGCCGACTTTGTAAGAGTCACAGAATGGTTGTCCCCAGTGCCTGTCGTTGCATACTTTTCTTTTGTGTATAAACGCTGATTTAAATACCGACGTATTATGTTTCCGATTCCGCCACGGAGTTAACGGATCGTTTTTTGCTTCGTATAAATTATTTACAGCCAAGCAGCTCAAAACGCAGAGCGATGAATTCTTTCCAAGTAACGGGCACGATGCGAATCTTGACCGCCAAGACGGGCTTGAAGAAACGCCTCTCCACGATGGTGTTTGCATCAGTGTTTCCGTTGAATATCTAGCAGAGGATATAATTACAAGCAGTGCAGTCGTGAAAATGAAAAGGTGTTTATTATTCTAATTACCTTAAAAATTATATTAAAAGTATATACCTGAATTTGACCAAGTTGATCTTTCACATCAACCAGATATGCCGGTGAGGGCGGTTCGTACTGCACTTTGTACTTGGTCACCCACTGGATATGATCCTGACGCCCTTGTGTGAGTACCCCAGTGACGTAGGTCGGGTTGACCAAATCCACCTGTATCCACTGGTTGGTATCCGCTACACTAGGGCACCATGCTCCTATGATATCAACACGAGGAGGAATCTTGTTGAGACGGCCACCAGCCGCTGTGCTTTTATCTGTTTCTTCCCAGTTACTTGAAGCAGAGAGGCTCTTATCGGGGATTGACCCATCCTCGAGGCCAAGTTTCACTGGATTTTGGAACAAGATGAAGGAAAAATTTGTAACAAGGTGGGCTTGATTAACCCTATCAGGACCGGGCTTTTTTGGGTTGTACGGGGACCGGGGAGGGGCACATAGTGCCCCCCCCCCCCCCTCCGTATTTGCCAAAGTGTTTTTACCGATTTTGATGAAACTTGCCACAAATGTTCATTTCACCAAGTTCTACGCGATTACGTCACAAAGTTTCAAAAATCGTCAATAGAGGGCGTTTTTGACTGTTTTTGCCCATTATTGGTCAAAAATCGTGTTTTTGCCATAACTTCTGTATTTTTTGTCTGCATGTTTTGAAACTTGGCAAACTTGTACATTTTAACAAGATACTTATAATGTGAGCCTAATTTAGTCACTGGAGTTATCTTTAGAGGCATAATAATTCATTAATTATCCAATTTTCGGAGGAAAAAAAATTGCGTTTTTTTCACTTAACAATCAAAATGGCCTTCGCAAAGGGCCCCAAGGAGAAATAATAAGGCTTGATTAACAAATCTGAACATTTTTTGGGTCTGAAAAGTAAGAAATTAGCAGGTTGAAAACGGTCCATTGTAAAAAAAAAATTGATATAATTTGGCCCCCTAATTACAGACTGAAAACACAAAATCGAAGATGGCCGCCAAGAATGGCGGCCATTTTGAATTCCGAAAACCATTCCAGACTATCACGTGACTCACCACTATCACTTTTCTGGCAAAAAATCTAAAATAAGTGGAAATTATGTCCAAAAAAGTTTTAAAAATCACAAAAAATAGTAAAATCGTGTGACCCAATGTCAAACAAATGGTTGCCATGGCAACAGCTAACGCCCGGTATCAAATATTTTTTGCCAATATGATCCTACATATATTTTAGGAAAGGTCAGAAAATGTTGCGGTGATCGGACTAAGCGTTAAAAAGTTACGGGGAAAATCGGGTTCGGCTTCGATCGGGCAAAAACTGTGGGAAATTAAGCTTTCAGTTCACTAAAATGCCCTCTGATAACACCTTCGTGACATCTAGGTGACCTTCGACCAAATTGCTAGTACAAGTTGCTGTTAAGTTGTTTTGTCCAAGTTTGGTTAATTGGCCGTAATAGCCACGTTCATGCTGATCACGTGACAGCGTGAGAAAGAAGGAAAAACAGCAAGACCACAATCAGCCGTCGGCTGATATAATATGATAGTAATTTTATTCTCATAACTTACCACAATTACTGCAGTTCCTCAAGGCTCTAGAATAATGGCCAGAAACAGTGTTGTTCTGTAGAGAAGGGTACACAAAAACAAAAGCGGTAATAAGTTGGGATCTACAAATGATGATTTTTCATGTAATACTGTTAACTGACGGATCAAGTATTGAATGAAATGCATTTTAATATTCATACAATTAACGAGTAAATATGTACCCTGCACGTCATCGGATTTGCAGTTGCGCCGTAGTAAGAAACAAGTTGCATTCCTTGAAGTTTATTGCTGACTTGCTCTGCAGAGGCGTTGTTCATCTGACAGACTTGATTGATGTGATCGTAGTTGAAAGAGAAACATCCATGATGGCTGAGACACAGAACTGAACACCTGACGGCAGAGATGCCCGAGATATTCATGAAGGACTGGCCTAGTAGGGCGTGGTGCTCTACCGGCTGGTACCAGACTCCTCGGTAAAGACCACTAACACTATAAGATGCTGAAACCTCAAGAAACATCTCAAGCAAGATAAATATTGAACTCCCGACGACGGCCATTTTGATATTATTGGTTGTTGTTGAACATTGGCAATATTCCTGCGCCTAACGTTTTTTTTTTTTTTTTTTTTTTTTTTTTATTTAGCGTACTTCAACAAAAGACAAAAATCTATTTTCACCGTACGGTTTCTAAGTATTACCCGAACAATTGTTTGCCGCGCAATGGACAACACGAATGGGGGCTATAGAAATAAAATACTATGTTTGTGCTAAAATGGTTTTGCGTATTACATTTTTTTTCTTCCTCTGTAAAAGTGGTTGACCTTATCACCTATAGATTCCATTTACTGAATATGGCAGACTTTGGAACGCTAGGTGGCAGCAAACCTACCAGATAAAAAATCCAGTGTTTTCGTAGTTTTGAGCATGCGCACATTTCCGAGAACAATGAATATACCTGGTAAGTCTGCTGCCACCTAGCGTCCTCAAATGTCTCCCATTGACCTATATACAATTATTTATAAATTAAAGTACCACACTTGCCTTGAAATGAAATACGAAACTTGATTGAAAAATAAGACTCAAGATAATATTATAGATAGGATGAGAGATCGTCTTCATTTAATTAAAGAAACAGACAAGTTGCCCCCTCCGCTATTATTTGATGGGCTCTACACTTATTGAAATCTAAACTAAATAATTACAGTGATGAGACAAATACCATGGTTTTGATGACAATGAGTGAGAAATGATCGGGTTCCATGATGGCTGAGACACCGAAGTGAACACCTGACGGCAGAGATGCCCGAGATATTCATGAAGGACTGGCCTAAATTGGCGTGGTGCTCTACCGGCTGATACCAGACTCCTCGGTAAACCCCACTAACACTATACGACGCTGAGACCTCAAGACACATCTCAAGTAAGATGACAATAACATTTCTTGAGAAGGCCATTTTGATGAATATTATTTGTTGTTAAACCTTAGCAATATTCCTGCGCCGTTTTCTTCTTCTTTTTTCCCCTCAACAGAAATATTATTAAGCATAAGACAACAAAAGACAACAATCAATGTTTACGGTACGATTTTGTATTACGGTAGTATTACGCATGCTATCATTTGCCGCGCAACGAGCAACACGAACGGTAGCTATAGAAATAAAATACTAAGTTTCTGCTTAAATGGTTCTGCTTTTTTACTGCGCATGACGCCTTTTTCTTGCTCTGCAAAAAAAATAGACCTTACCACCAATAGATTCCTCATTAACTTAATATGAGAGACTCTGGAACGCTAACTGGCAGCACACTCACCAGGTAAACTTTCATTGTTTTCTTGGTTCTGAACATTGGCACATTTCTTTCTGAGAACAATGGATATATACAATTATTTATGAATGAAAGCACCACATTTGTCTTTAAATGAAATAAGAAACTTGATTGCAAAATAAGACTCGAGATAATACATTACAGACAGAATGAGTGATCGTCCACTGAGAACAACAAAAACTCCTCCCTGAACATGAAGCAGGTTGACTTTTACTGGATCCCATAAATGCCGGCAATAGAAAAAAAAAACACAACAGGCGTTTAACAGTTTTATAATTTACTCTGTTTTCCAAATGTGGCATTTTATTATCAAAAAACCTCTAATAGCATTTATCACAAAGATTTTAATAAAAAATCGTTGGATGACATTTCTGATAATTGCGTTTAGTGAAAACGAGGCTCCCTATTGGAACGTTGAAGTCAATTTTAGAAGTCTTGAAACAGTCATGCGCCTGACGTATTTTATAGAGAGAGTGGAGGATAAATTAAAGGTCGGAAATCTCCTTTTATACCGTTTAAGCTGAAAGTACATGGTCTACATTGCATCTAAAGCATTAGAGCCACACGAACAATATTGTGGGGTGGCAATATAAATAAAGTGGTTTGTTTCTCTTTAAAACATGTCTGTTTTTATCTTTGTGTAACCCTACCTTCTCGCTCTGCACAAAGCGGTAGACACCCATATGAACTCACTTCACAAACTAATGGTTTCCAAACTTCCTTCTATGACAAATGTTAAACCTTTTGTTTGTTTGTTTGTTTTAAATCACAAAGTAAATCTTATTTTATTTACACCTTACGAGGTTTAGATACGGATCCATGATGTGAATATGAAGGGTTCAGCCACGCCCCTTCGAGGGTAATGGTTTTCATGTTGTATTGTATATACGTTTTGGTCACTTTATTCCATTTCTGTATCTAAATTGGTCAAAACGAAAGATGACAATTGCGGAGAGACAGAGCCTGCTAGATAAAAACTAGACCAATTGAATTTATCTACACTCTTAATCCCTTATGCTGGCAAGCAGTCCAAAAAAATGATTAATTCAAATGGGTAAATTTTATATATATATACAGTGCGTATAAAAAAAAACGCAACAAGATTTAATTTCAAATTTGTGAAGATTGTGTTAGCTTTACACCAAAGTGAGTAGTAACACGTTAAAACCACATATCTCCACTTTCCAATGATATCTTATTTATTCATACACGGTCATGGATGGCTGAGTAATCATTCTTTTTGGACAATGGGACAAAGTGGATTTGGCGCCTCGCTTAAAAAGTGACGGTGGCTCGACGACTCGGTTCCAAATTTATAATCATAATACATATCAACAGTTAACGCCTTTGCCTTCAAATATGAAAGTTGATTAAAACAATATGAATCGAAATACTTTATAAAGACGATATAAGTGATCGTTCTCTTTGATGAAAGAACCGAAATGTTCTTCCTCCGCTAAGCTAAAGGGCGCTACAACATCATCAATATAAACCAAATGGTTATGTTAAATTAGACGAACTCTGTGTTATTGATGGTAATTATGGATATGGTTGGGTTCTTGTTGTTCACAAACAAGCCGACTTTGTGAGAGCCACAAAATGACTGTTCCAAGTGCCTGTTATTGCATACCTTTTCTTTTTATATCAATGCAGATTTGATGCCAAAGATTTTGTTTTAGGTTGTGCTACAGAGATGACGGAGAGTTCCTGTGCTTCGTATCATTTGTTTACAGCCAAGCAGCTCGAAACGCAGAGCCATGAAATTATTCCATTCAACGGGCATGATGCGAATCTTGACCGCCAAGACGGGCTTGAATAATTGTCCCCAGTGCCTGTTATTGCATACTTTTCTTGTTAAATATCAACGCTGATTTTATGCCAATGTTTTTGATTCTGCCACGGAGTTCACAGTTCGTCTTTTGAATCGTATTAATTATTTACAGCCAAGCAGCTCATAACGCAGAGCGATGAATCTTTCCCATTCAACGGGCACGATGCGAATCTTGACCGCCAAGACGGGCTTGAAGAAACGCCTCTCCACGATGCCGTTTCTATCAGTGTTTCCGTTGAATATCTATAAAAAAGATAAAATAAAAAGCAGTTCAGTTACGGGAATAAAAAGGTGTTCAGTATTCTAATTACCTCAAAGGCTAATGATAAAAATATACCTGAGATTGACCAAATAGGTCTTTCACATCAACCAGACATGCCGGTGAGGGCGTTCCGTACTGCACTTTGTACTTGGTCACCCACTGGGGAGATCCACCATGACGACCCTGTGTGAGTACCCCAGTGACGTAGGTCGGATGGCCTAAATCCACCTGTATCCACTGGTTGGTATCCGCTACGCTAGGATGCCATGCTCCTATGATATCAGCATGTGAAGAATTCTTGTTGAGACGGCCACCAGCCGGTGTGCTCGTATGTGCATAACCTTCTTGGTGATCCCAGTTACTTGAAGCAGAGAGGCTCGCATCGGGGATTGAACCATCCTCGAGGCCAAGTTTCTCTGGATTTTGGAGCATAATGAAGAAGAGAAAAAAAAACTTGTTGGGGCTGGTTGACATGAACATAAATTATTACTCGAAAACTACAATGAAAGAACGCTTACTTCAACACAAAAGTGGATGCCGAAGATGCAATAAATGCGGTATCTGCTGCTACAGCTTCTTAATTGGTCCCTGGTCGCCGGGTACCCGGGTACGCTTAATGGTCTAGTGGTAAGACATCTGGTGTAGAATGTTGGGGTCTTGGGTTCGAATTTAATCCAAGAAGTGTTCCTGCGGTTTCATTTCTTCTGCATGACTCGGAAAAGCGCTGAGTACACACTGCTTTTAACACATCGGTGTAAGGTAAAAACCAAAACTTGTGCCTGCAAATCACATTTTATCAGCCGACCCTACACGGGACTATGGTCAAGATGCATTTGACCAAATTTAGTTCAATTTGGCAGGATTGTGGACAAAGAACATGTCCTCTTCTTTCAGTTAAATGACCCCTACGTGACCTGTATGTGACCTCTGACCCAATACCTAGTACAAGCTTTAGTCAGTTGTCCCGATGTCCAAGTTCGGTTACAATTGGCTAAAGCGTTTTCAGGCTGATCACGTGACATCAGCAAATGAACTCTAGTGACCCCTCGTGGCCTTTGACCCAGTTCTGTGTAACCCACTTTGAATCATGACCCAGGGATGGTGCTGACAAAGTTTTGCTTTGGTCCGACGAAGGCATTTAGTCATTTTCACCCAAATGTCCCCTGAACCCCAAGTGACCAATAGGTGACCTTTTACGCAATACCAAGTGCAACCTTTGATCTGTTGTACTGTTGTCCAAGTTTGGTTACAATTGGTAACAGTTTGTGGAAGTTGAACTGATTTTTAGGCTGATCTCGCGACCTCAGCAGATGAACTAAACTGTGTGTAGTAACCCCTATTTGGTCTTGCATCCAAATTTGTGTTAACCCCATATGAAGCATGGCCGAGGGCTGATACCAAGTTTGGCTTCGATCGGGCATAAACTGTGTGAGATGAAGCTTTTAGTTCACTAAAATGCCCTCTAATACCACCTACGTGACCTCTAGGTGACCTTTGACCAAATTGCTAGTACAAGCTCTGATCTTCTATAAGAAGATACAGCAGGACCACATTTCAACAGCCGTCGGCTGATATAAGAAGATACAGCAGGACCACATTTCAACAGCTGTCGGCTGATATAAGAAGATACAGCAGGACCACATTTCAACAGCCGTCGGCTGATATAAGAAGATACAACAGGACCACATTTCAACAGCCGTCGGCTGATATAAGAAGATACAGCAGGACCACATTTCAACAGCCGTCGGCTGATTTAAGAAGATACAGCAGGACCACAACATATCAGCCGTCGGCTGATATAATAGAATAGTAATGTTATTCTCATAACTTACCAGGATTACTGCAGTTCTTCAAGGAACTAGAATAATGACCGGAAACAGTGTTGTTCTATAGAGAAAGGTACACGAAAACAAAAGCCGTAATAAGCTGGGATCTACAAATGAAAATTTGTCATGCAATACTATTAACTGACGGATCAAGTATTGAAAGAAATATATTTCAATATTCATAAAATTAGTAAGTAAATATGTACCCTGCACGTCATCGGATTTGCAGTTGCGCCGTAGTAAGAAACAAGTTGCATTCTTTGAAGTTTATTGCAGTCTTGCTCTGCAGTGGCGTTGTTCATCTGACAGACTTGATTGATATGATCGTAGTTGAACGAGAAACATCCATGATGGCTGAGACACCGAACTGAACACCTGACGGCAGAGATGCCCGAAATATTCATGAAGGACTGGCCTAGTAGGGCGTGGTGCTCTACCGGCTGGTACAAGACTTCTAGGTAAAGACCACTAACACTATAAGATGCTGAAACCTCACGAAACATCTCAAGCAAGATAAATACTGAACTCCCGACGACGGCCATTTTGATATTATCCTCTTTTTTTTAAACATTGGAAATATTCCTGCGCCTCACTTTTTTTTTTTTTTTTTTTTTTTTACATTTTTTTTGACAGAAGCGTATTTAGCGCACTTTAACGAAAACAAAATCGATTTTTTACCGATTTTAAGTAATTCCTGACGAAGGCCATTTTGATGTATTTTTGAAACCTTGGCAATACTCCTGCGCCTCACTTGCCTTTCACAATGAGTGAGGTTCTATTGAAAAGTCAATTTTAGAAGCCTTAGAAACAGTCCGGCGCCTCACGTATTTAATAGAGAGAGCAGAAGGATAAAGAAAAAAAAATCGATTTCTACCGTTTTAGTTATTTGCGCACAGCCCTGTTGCGTGGCAATATAAATAGTTGTGTTTGTTACTACTCAAACATAATTCTGCTAGTAACTGTGTTTAAACCCTTTTCTCCATCTGCACAAAGAGGTTCACACCCGTATAAACTTACTTCAAGAAATAGTGGTTTCCAAATTTTCTTTTAATGACAAAAACGTGTGCTTGTTTTTTTTTTTTTTTTTTTATATATATATATATATATAGAGGTCCTTGCGGTTGGTAAGCACTTTGTAACAGCTATTTATTTGTTCTTTTAAATAGAATGAAATTTAGCTTTTAATTATCAAAACAATCTTATTTGTGAGGCTATATATATTTAAGACAGACTTGATTGATGTGATCGTAGTTGAAAGAGAAACATCCATGATGGCTGAGACACCGAACTGAACACCTGACGGCAGAGATGCCCGAGATATTCATGAAGGACTGACCGAGCAGGGCGCTGTGCTCTACCTGCTGGTACCAGACCCCTCGGTAAGGACCACTAACACTATAAGATGCTGAAACCTCGAATATGCTGCTAGGCCATGCTTTAATATTTCATATCACTTAGTGCAGGCTGAATAACTACGACTGTTCCATTATTAATGTTTTCTGTCTAGTTGGTGAAACCGAAGCATTAGAGCAATCGCTTCCACTAGAAACGTAAGTCGGTTTGGTATTCATTTTTGGGGTGACCCGTTCAGTCGAAAGTGACCTATTTAGTGACCCGTTCAATCGAATGTGACCTGTTTAGTGACCTGTTCAATCGAAAGTGCATTTATTTTTTTGTCAGGGAGGATTACTGGCTTATTTGGTAAATTATTCTTAGTCATAACTACGTAATGGACACACACTGTAAAAACTTGAGTGTTGAAT
This sequence comes from Marthasterias glacialis, assembly GCA_911728455.2. Taxonomy (NCBI): domain Eukaryota; kingdom Metazoa; phylum Echinodermata; class Asteroidea; order Forcipulatida; family Asteriidae; genus Marthasterias; species Marthasterias glacialis. Next base: position 26,208,162 of record OU452224.1, read on the forward strand.
TATTGATTTGATTTTATTTATTAATCCTGGTTGTGAAGCCAGTGAAAGCGAAGCCTAGAACCCCATGAAGAGAAGACAAAGAAGAAAGTTTCATTTGTTTACATGTGGAAGGAAACCCAGAAAATCATTCCAGGGAAAACTCAGGTAGGGACTGAAAAACCCAATCCACATAGTGCCCCCGGTGGGATTCAAACCGGGGTCCTAGAGGTGGAAGGCGAAGAAAGATACCACTACGCCAACTCGACCAACTTTTTCTCTCGGCATCTATAATGTATGTGAAAACACTGACTTGGTGTTATGATATCCCCATTGCTGTATTGTTGGTAAAATTTACACCATTTCGTTGTTGTCACATTTATAGATACCACGAGAGTCAATTTAACATCTCAGTTTTTGTAGTGTATGCATTGACGTCATCATGCTGCCATCTTAGAGGTAATTAAACGATGATGAAACAATTAAAACGCATAGTCTGTATCTCTGAAGTTCCCTGAACGCTCTTGTTAAAAATCTTAGGTTAAGTACACCCACGGTTAAAACAATAGAGCATGACGCAACATGTCAGGGTCGGGGTCATCACCGGGGATGCCCTGACTGGACTGGGAGCTATTCTTTGATGCGGGTGAGTTTTCTTCAGCCAATGTTCGCCTAAACATGCGAAAACAACCGACAGATGACTGATTCCGTTATTACATACGAACCACGGTGTCCACACAGGGCCGGAAATGTCCGACCATCAACGTACTATTTGAACGTTGACGACAACAAGTTCGGATCATTTTCGGAAAAGGAGGAGTTCTTCCGTTTTGGTCACGCGACATTGGGTGATACTGGACCCTAGAATCCACAGAAGTTAGTCAGATATTCTTGGGTTTTGGAACCAGACTAGGAAATGCATAGCTATGTACGCGCATCGTGCAGGATCAGCAATAGACCAATTGCGCGATCTACGTCACGTGACCCCTGTTGGGTTAAAAAATGTAAACACACACGTAATCCTCCATAGGAAAGGGTGGTACGGTACACGATGATTAATGCATTTAGTTAATTCGATCGAGGCTTTTTTTGCTCGAAATCTGTGAAACAAATTCCAGAGTTTGTACCAAAGACCTTCAAGTGGCTGAATAAAGCCAGTAAGGACAGTTCCAGCAAGTCTTGAAAATTGTAAAAGTACCGTATAAATGTGCACGATGTGTACAGCGCACGACGGCACGTTAGGCCAGACGACCGCAATCACCACACTCTTTTCAACACAACAATTCTGAAGCTGAAATCCTCCAAAGAAATTGCTTTCCAAAACTGTGTGATTCCTTTGCCTATTTGAAATTCTGCAAGGCTAGGTATTAATGCTCACTTTTCCAACGTTGTTTATCTTTTTTTACAGTGATTTAGGCCAACATTACAAACAAAATAACAGACGGGTGGCTACATAATAGTCGTCCGACGCCGATAGTGCATGGCTTAAAAAACCTCTTTTCAGAAGAATGCTATTATGAAACAGAGATATGATTTAAATTAATGCCACACCATACTACTTTAAATAAAGGGGCTGATTAACTAATTCATCGCTTAACCCTATCAGGACCGGGGGGGGGGGGGGCACAATGTGCCCCCCCTACCAATTTTTTTTTACGGTAACTTTTTAACGCTTAGTCCGATCACCGCGAAATTTTCTGACTTTTCCTAAAATATATCTAGGATCATATTGGCAAAAAATAATTGATACCGAGGGTTAGCTGTTGCCATGGCAACCATTTGTTTGACCTTGGGTCACACGATTTTACTGTTTTTTAGTGATTTTTAAAACTTTTTGGACATAATTTCCACTTATTTTATGTTTTTTGCCAGAAAAGTGATAGTGGTGAGTCACGTGATAGTCTGAAATGGTTTCGGGAATTCAAAATGGCCGCCATTTTTGGCGGCCATCTTGGATTTTGTGTTTTCAGCCTGTAATTAGGGGGTCAAATTATATCATATTTTTAACAATGGAACATTTTCAACCTGCTAATTTATTACTTTTCAGACCCAAAAAATGTTCAGATTTGTCAATCATGCCTTATTATTTCTCCCTGGGCCCTTGGCGGCGGCCATTTTGATTGTTAAGTGAAAAAAACGCAAAAAAAAACATTTTTTCCCGAAATTGGGATAAATTAATGAATTATTATTCCCCCTAAAGATAAATCCAGTGACTAAATTAGGTTCAAATTATATTTATCTTGTTAAAATGTACAAGTTTGCCAAGTTTCAAAACATTCGGACAAAAAATACAGAAGTTATGGCAAAAACACGATTTTTGACCAAAAATGGGCAAAAATCAATCAAAAACGCCCTCTAGTGACGTTTTTTTGAAATTCTGTGACGTCATCATGTAGAACTCGGTGAAATGAACATTTGTGGCAAGTTTCATCAAAATCGGTCGAACACTTTGGAAAATACGGAGGGGGGGGGGGGCACTATGTGCCCCCCCCCCCCCCCCCCCGTCCCCGTACAACCAAAAAAAGCCCGGTCCTGATAGGGTTAACGAAAGTATAATCGACTGTTTTCGAACTCACTCTGTGTCACGGCCAATCTCTTTACACGTATTTTTTCACCAGCTGTATGACGTCATACCCGATAGGGGGTCACGTGACCGCAGGTAAACATTGTCGAGCAATCGGTCTATTGACCCAACTCCTTTTGACCTCTAGCCGAGGGCGCCCTTCTTAAATGACGTCATGTGCGTAATATTTATATTTTATATTTATATTTATTTCATTTCACGGGCAGTTAAAAAGTACATCAACAATAAAAGTAGCATTAGCAACAAACAATAAAAACACAGAGGAGATGAGTGAACCAACTAGAGCCCGATGGATTGCCTAAAAGAAACAAAGTTTCTGTCGAGAGGCTCTCCCTTCCAGTTGATTCTAATAAAAAACATTAATTATTAAAACATTAATCTTTGAATATAAATATAGAAAAAATGTACACAATTATTAATATTTACACAACAGACAAAAAAATGAAAAAGCAAGTAAAAATGGGTAGTTATACAAAGCAATTACATTAAATCTATAAAAAAAAAAAAAAAAAAAAAAAAAAAAAAAAAAAAAAAAACATAGCGATATCATAAACCAGCAAACAGGTATTAAGATTCGCACTTCGGGCGAACAAGGAAAAACCGACCCGAGCGGGACCCGAACCCGCGGCCCCGGGTCGACGTACCGGCATGTCAACCCAGAGGCCACCGGCCGAGATCCCACCCAGCCAACTCCCCTCCGCTCATCCAAAATGCAACCAAAATTAACCCATCGGTTTTCATGGTATATTACATTAAAACAAGTATTAAAAAAAAATAATAATAAAAAAAAAAATAAAAAAATAAAAAAATAAAAATAAAAATAAAAATAAAAATAAAAATAAAAATAAAAATAAAAATAAAAATAAAAATAAAAAAATAAAAATAAATAAATAAATAAATAAATAAATAAATAAAAATAAACTTGAATAAAACAGGGAAATGGTTCTGCACAAAATATTAGTACGCTTGAGTAATGGGTGGCATAGAATACACAAAATCACGTATAGCATTAAGACATATTACTGGGGATGTACCTGCGCATAATTCCTGTACATGATTTGGAAGTGAATCCCAGAATCTTTGAAAATAAAAGAAACAAGAGTACTTCAGGGAATTGGTTCTGGCGAGTCTGTGTTTGAAGACCAATTTATCGGTTTTTCGTGTATTTGGTTCTGGTAAAAGTTGAAGTGGGATGTCATTCAGTCTGTGAAGGCACTTGACTACAAAGGAAACGCTAAGAAACAAAAACCGGTTATACAAAGGAGGCAGATTAAGTTGAGTGAGACGTTGTTCATATGTGAGGGATTCAGCAATTCTATAAGGAAAACAGGAACGAGTAAATCTTCTTTGCACAGCTTCAAGGGATTGAATATGATTTTTCTGGTTCGGGAGCCATACGGGAATGCCGTACTCAAGAACAGGTCTGCAGAGCGAACAGAAAAGTTTTAAAAGAACATCTGGATTTTTTGAGTGAACAGTTCGTCTGATGAATCCGCATAACCTGGAACACTTAGATTTAACAGATTGGATATGTTTGGACCAAGTAAGATCCCTACTGAAAATAAAACCCAAATATTTGTAGGAATCCACTGCTTCAAGTGGTTCGTTGCCTAAATGATAAGTACTAGCAATTTCTCGTTTAGACCTAGTTACATGCATTACTTTGCACTTCAGTGGGTTAAGCTTCATACTATTTTCGTCACACCACCTAGAGATAATGTCAAGATCATTTTGTAAAATCAAACAATCAGTTTGGTTACTCACAGTACGATATAAAACAGTATCATCGGCATATTGCGGGAGAGACGATTGGATAGTTCTTGGCAGATCGGCTGTAAATAAATTAAAAAGAACAGGTCCGATAACTGACCCCTGAGGGACCCCTGAGGTTACAGGAGCCCAGTCAGATTCTGTGCCCAAGAACATGACACGTTGTGAGCGACCTGAAAGAAACGATTTGATCCAAGAGAGAGTCTTACCGCATAATTATGCCATAATGATGGAGTTTCTGCAAAAGAATTGAATGATTAATTCGGTCAAAGGCTTTGGACCAGTCCAGAAATATTGCATCAACTCTTTTAGGTTTAGAGTCCAAAGCCCTCGCCCAAGTATCAAACAATGTAACAGTTTGTGTAACACATGAACGTTCTGGAAAGAAACCATGTTGGGAGTCAGGAATAATATTGTAACTTTTGGAGTGGATAATAAGATGATTAGAGATGATACGTTCAAGCATTTTGCATGGCACAGAACACAGAGAAATTGGCCTGTAGTTGGTAATGTTAGATTTATCACCACTTTTATGGAGAGGGATAACATTTGCCTGCCTCCAATCTCCAGGTATCCTGCCCAACTTGATGCTGAGGTTGAATATTTTGGTAAGTATACCAACCAGAGACGAATCAGCAAGCCTCAGTATTGCAGGTGAAATTCCATCTGGACCAGGAGGTTTGGATGGATTAAGCTTACGCACCGCCTGCAAGACCTCAGCCCGTCTGACCTGGATACTCTGAAGTGGGTAGACACCAGGGTGGCCATCACATCGGGCAGGGATTCCTGCAAGGTTGGAGGCTGAGTCCTGTACAGAAAAATTACTACTAAAAAAGATATTAAAAGCATTGACAATTGAATCAGGTGTGCTAAAATGTGTCTCATCCTGACAAAAAACACTAGCAGACTGAGACTTCCTCCTACCATTAACAAACGACCAAAACCGTTTGGGGTTGCATTTCGAGTTAATGGCAATATTTTTGATATAGTCACTGTAAGCATTTCTAGTAGACATTTTAACCTGGTTACGAAGGAGTTTATATTTGTTCCACAAGTTAGCATTGTTTTTCCGAGCAAGTGCTTGACGATATGCTCTGTTCTTTCTACGAGACAAACCAACAATTTCTCGAGTTATCCAGGGTGAACGGCGACGACCTCTCGAAGTGGCTACAGGGATCACATCCTTGACAGTTGCTTGGATAAGAAGGGTAAAGTTATCCCACGTATCTTCTATGTTAGAATCATCATAGAACAGGTCCCATGGAATACACTCTAACGTAGACTTGAAATCTGCAGCATCAGCTCTGTGGAACTGGTAAAATGTTCTGGAAAGCTTAGGACATGACATTGAAAGGTTGAGATGGAAATAAACAGAATCATGGTCACTATTACCCAGACCCGGACCTCTGCTTATGTTGGTGACCATGTTAGTGTCGTTACAAAAAATGAGATCCAACATGGAGTCTTGACCGTGGCAGTTGCGTCGAGTTGGAAAAGACACCATCTGCGACATATTAAGGGATTCAGTTAGACTTATGGTATCAGCTGCATATTTGTTCATAGTGGGAGGGAAATCAGGATCGATGGTGAATGGCAGATTCAAGTTGAAGTCACCGGTGAGAATAATGGCTTTAAATTCGTGACGAAATTGACCAAAGTGATAGGACAGACATGAAAGCGGCTGTCACGGTCGCCATCTTATTTACCTTTTTTATAAGGTAAAGGATCTAAAGGCAACGAAGACTGACTTTTTCAGCGGAATCGTAAACAATCTTTGGTATATAGAAAACCATATTAACGCTACTAAAATGGATAATCATTGGTAAACAGTAAGTTAGCCCTACTGCTATGGCTTATTATAAAACTTGGATGACATGTCAAAATAAAAAAAATCGATTGTTTGCCTAATGTTATCAAGATTTTGGACCCCCATAAAGTTTAACCATTTTCGAGTATTTTGGAAACATTTTCCTTAGCCCGCCCCTCCCCCAACATAGCTGAAGAAGAAGATTTAGGTTCTTTAAATCAAGAGGCAATAGATCCGATTTTTAGCTGATTAGCATCGAACATTTAGATTTAAACTATGCTGAGCTATTATGATTTAGATTTGAGAACGTTAAAAGCTTTCATAAAAAAATTTAAAAAAAATAAGGGAATAAAAGCGTGGTGAGACCGAGATCTCAAGTCGCCATATAAAACCGGCAGGAGCGTGGCCGTGTGACTTATTTAATTACCGCTTTTGGCTTACCAAGACCAACTGCATAATTTAGTCGTTGATTAATTTGAGACATACGCATTATATATACCGCTTTTAAAAACTCCGCTGGCTGTGGTTATTGTGATACAGCAGTAGTAACAACCTGTACCATGGCATCGGCTTCGATTGTCACAGTATATTGTATACAACTAGGTATTGAGGTCTAGCTTTCTCAAAACGCGGTTAGGCAGGACGATGGCCGTCTTGGGTAGTTTGATTTTTCTCTTGCTTGAGATGTTTCTTGAGGTTTCAGCGTCTTATAGTGTTAGTGGTCTTTACCGAGGGGTCTGGTACCAGCCGGTGGAGCACCACGCCCTACTAGGCCAGTCCTTCATGAATA